>JAHFZB010000332.1:0-64760 GCA_036884735.1 Huso huso
TACCATATCAATTTATTTAAGCCCTGGCAGGCAAGGGAGGCCTTATTTATACCTCCAGGCGAGGTCAGGATGATTTTGGACCCTATAGAGGCTTCCAGCATTCAGAGCATTCCGATGGGGAACAGTTACTTCAGATCAGCAAAGAGAGCTGAGTAAGTTAATTGAGGACTTACCGGATTCCAGAAAGTCGACGAAGTGGCGTTATTTAAGAGGTACGGGCAATGCTCGAACTTGGGGTGATTGAGCCTTCCAGGAGCAAGTAGTGCAGTCCGATTGTGATAGTCACCAAAAAGGACAGCACCAACCGTTTCTGCGTTGATTTCCGTGAAGGTGGCGCTATGCCACGTTTGATGCCTACCCCATGCCTCGGATCGGCCGAGCAAAGTTCATCTCGACTTTGGACCTGATGAAGGGATACTGGCAGATCCTTAACCCGTGATTTCATTGAAAACTGCATTTTCTACCCCTGATGGTCTGTTTCATTTCATAACCATGCTGTTTGGGCTACATGGTGTGCCCGCTACCTTTCAGAGACTAAAGGACCAAGTCTTAAGCCCACAACGTGAGTATGCAGCAGCGTATATTGATGATGTGGTTATTTACAGCTCCACCTGGCAGGAGCATCTGGCTATGTTCACGGTCATCCTGCAGTCTCCGAGGGTAGTCAGCTGACAGCCAACTTTGGTAAATGTGCATTTACCAAAGTAGAAACACAATATTTAGGATATATTATGGGACAATATATCCAGTGGTTAAAGGAAAATGGCTTGTAACCAGGAGGTCCCCGGTGCAAATCCCACCTCAGCCACTGACTCATTGTGTGACCCTGAGCAAGTCACTTAACGTCCTTGTGCTCCGTCTTTTGGGTGAGGCGCACTGTAAAGTGACTCTGCAGCTGATGCATAGTTCACACACCCTAGTCTCTTTAAGTCGGCTTGGATAAAGGCTTCTTCTAAATAAACAAATAATCATAAAAGTACATAAACAAGAGGTGGATTGTAATGCGTGGATGTTATGCTTGCTTACAAGAGACACAAACACTGCTTCATGTAGCACAGCATACATGTATCAACAGTATACCATACAGTACTAACTGTAATGGAAAGTGTTATCATACATGTAGGGTTTGACATATTGCATGTCCCATTCATTTTCAGGTACTCTCCTTTCCAAAAAATCTAATACTCATCAATACATACCTCAACATGAATTACACATTTCTGAGTACAAGGAATTCTGTTGTTCGTTAAAGCACACATTGACAGCAAACATTGTGGGAATAACTCACTGTTATTAAATTAATAAGATTGCATTACAGATAAAGTGACATTAAATATAAAATAGTAAACTGTAGATAAACAATGTGTCTTTGAATAAAAACAACGCTTACAGTAGTTTAACTTTAAAGTGCTGCAGGCATTCCTTTGACAACTAAAATCAAAAGCATCAAAAGTTAGCAGTGAAGTTAAAAAAAAAAAAAAGTTGGTCAGCCATGTCCTTTAGAGTGAAGTTTTTTTAGGAAAGACTGATTACAATCTCCCTCAGTAGTTCTTTACAGTACCCTTCAAAGTTGCAATGATGCGTCACTCTTCTAAGGATTGAGGGATCAATGACAGAGTAGCCCGTAAGAACCCTTCTCTGACAAAGAGGCACAAACAAATGAAATTCACTGAAGAACAGGTGAAAAAATGTGGAGCAAAAATGTATGGTAGATGAAACAAAAATGCATTTTTTCATATTGATAAAAAGGTTTCAGTATTGCGCATATTGACATTATTATTATTGAATCTGCTGCACAAGGATGAATCTACATTATAATGCTAGAGTAAGTTATAAATATTACACAATTTAACACTAGAGCCTATTTTAATTATAGTAGTCCACCACAGAGATTCAAACTGTACACCTCTTCCATAATATCATTCACAATGGAGATGACAACATATTTTCTAAAGACTAAAAATTGAAAATAATTATTTCAATATAAAATATTTACAGCAGTAAGAAAAAAGAACTATAAAACAAGACAAATGTTTCAAACCTTCACCCTCAATGTAATACTGCACCACTAAAGAGGGGATATCAAATAAGCTTCTGAGTAGCATTTTTATCTGGAGCACTGGCAGCATTTTAATAAGAAACTGAACACATAAACCTGGCAGAGCTACACAAAGCAATTGCAGTTTTTACAAACACAAATCATTTTTGGAATTTGAATAGAGTACAGCAAATGCCTTTGTGACAGCTTCCAGACTTCCAGCACTAACTATTTATTTATTTATTTAAATATTGCATAGCTTTTAAATGACCTTGGTTATCTAATGCAATTTTAAATAGTCTTTGAAACTCGCAGAACAATCCTCATACGTGCTATGAATCACAACTTACAGGCTGAATACAAAATATTGTACTACACTCATTGCTGATGCTGTATAGTGTGCGTATTTCCCATGGTAACTGCTGTGATGCTTTAAAAAAAGGTTCAAATAATGCTATTTTGTATGTTAAGAGACATGTTTGGTGTTGAATTGTTTTACCCAAGAGAAAAGCATATATAATGTTTCCTCTTATTTTTCTTACGCCAGTTGAAAATAAATGTATATGAAAGGATGATTGTATTGCAACATGACAACTTATTAACATACCAAAACGTTAGAGATGTAAGAGAGAGTCTACATTCATTTAGTTCTGGATAAACAAAGCGGTTTGAACTTACAAAGCTATCTTCATATTCTTTAAGACAGAGATACTATGAAGCACTGAAGGTATATACATTTATCAGAGACATACATATTTAAGCATCAAATAATGCATATACACTGCAGAATGTGAGAATGACATAAATGTCAGGCAACATCATGAGCTGTTGATGTTAACATTCCCATAGATCTGAGGTGCTCAACTAGGATCCACAAGTTTGCATTGCATTTGCAATTAGAATTCAACAGCAGTGTGCAGTAGTAGGGCAGCAGTGTGAAGTAGTGGTTAGGGCTCTGGACTGTTGACCAGAGGGTCGTGGGTTCAATCCCCGGTGGGGGACGCTGCTGTACCCTTGAGCAAGGTACTTTACCTAAATTGTTCCAGTAAAAACCAACTGTATAAATGGGTAATTGTATGTAAAAATAATGTGATATATTGTAACAATTGTAAGTTGCCTTGGATAAGGGTGTCTGCTAAGAAAGAAAAAAATCTGATAGTGAAATATATATTGAATAAAATAATTAAACATATTATTTTTCTGGCAAACATTGTAAATCAATTTTACAGTATTATTATTATTATTATTATTATTATTATTATTATTATTATTATTATTATTAAGAATTACAGAATGATAACTTGCTTTGCAAATGTGTGAAGGTCACCTAATTGCATCACTACTCCATGGGACACACAAAACTTGCAAATAAAAATAGTTTACAGTATATGGTTTCTAGCTTGTTACTTCTAGCTCAATACTTGTTAATACTCATCACTCTGCACACTTCTGTAATATAGCCAACACAAGAACAGATTAAAACCTCCTGTCTGGGCAAATGCTAATGATTACATAACAATGTGATCAAAAAAGTTAATTCCTTTACAGAGTTTTACTTCTTGCTAGAAACTTCCTATACTAATAACTGGACAAAATACAAGTTCTGCTACAAACATAACAATTCTGAAACTGCCTAACACTGATTAAATTAAAAAATAAAAAAACACCAATTTCATAACAGTATTTCCAAGTGAGGGCCTGTCAGATCCCTGTGTGTTCTACCCTCTGGATACACCTCATTCGCACCCCCTGAGCTGATCACCTATCAGGAATTTATCATAAAATGTAAAAGTGCTTTGAGACATTTTCTAAGTTAAAGGTGCTTGTGATAAAGAGAGTGAATTCTTGTTTTAGATCTCCCTTCCGACCCGGTGAGGGCACTGGGGAGGAGGAGCAGGCAGAAGCAGCGAACGCCGTCAGACCCGGTCGGGAAGCCGAGTGGCAAGCACGCATTGGCTGACGGCGGTTGCCCTCGCTGACCAATGGGGATGGGGCCAGGCGTACAAAAAGGGGCGTGGCGGGGTTCTGTTCCTTCTGGCAGGTACAGTGTGTGTGTGAGAGAGAGAAACAGAGATACAGAGATACAAACAGGGAATTAAAGAGGGAGACAGGGGAGCAAGGAAGGAGGTGGTTGTGATTACCTGCTAACCCCTGTGTCTTTTTGTGTATTTTTATAGAGCACTAACGGGACGCTCGGGGAATACGTCGGAGGAGGCCTTGAACCCGAAGTGCTGGATTTTACCCCGTTGTTTTCATTCCTGGATTAAAGGGACGGATTGACTTTATTTTTGTGTTTCTCCTCGTTTGGGACTGCAACCCCTCGTTATTGTTATTTTGTCAGGTTACATTGCTGTGTACCCTGACTCCCCTTTATTTTGTTTATTCTCCTTGACTTTTGGTGCCCATCTGACATTGGTTTTATTACAATAAAACCGGGGGCTTGTTAAGGAAAACCTGACTCGTTGTCATTTCTTTACACCACACCATCGGTCAATTCTGCCACACGTGGTGTCAGAAGAGGATGGACCCAACCACTTTGTCGGGCGATCCTGGGGCGTTGGACAGCGGAGGAGGCTGAGGAACGGAGGAGGGAGGAGAGATACGGCTCTTATCGAGAGGGTGGGATGGGGATGGCGTCAGCGGCACGGGCCCGTGCTGGTTGCCCGAAGGCCGGGCCCAGAAAATGACGGTGGAGGATGACCCGGAGGCCTACCTTGTAGCCTTTGAACGGTTGGCTACCACCGCAGCATGGCCCGGGAGTACTGGGCGAGCCAACTTGGTCCCTGCTTGATCGGGAAGCACAGGCAGCGTACCGGGCCATGACTGACGACGATGCCGCCCAGTATGACCTGGTTAAGCAGGCTATCCTCCGCCCGTCTCAATATCAGGGGGAGACTCGCCGGGTCAGATTCCGGGGAGTTCCGCGACCCCCAACACCGGCCCAGGGTGGTAGCCCAGCAATTATGCGACCACATGGCGCAATGGCTGAACCCCAGTCAGAAAACCGGGATTCAGATGGGGAGGCCATTGTGATGGAACAATTCTGCCATGTGGTGGGGCTGAGACGCAGGCATGATGCGCCGGCATAACCCCCGACGCTGGAACAGGCCGTGGCGTTAGCTGAAAATTACGAGGACTCCCTGGTGTCCGCTGAACCACCTGCTGGACTGCCCCCCCTCCCTCCGCTGCCAAGGACGCCGTGAACCCTTTTCCCGGACCCAGGGCCGTCAGATCACCGGCCCCGTCGGGCCACCCGGCCCCCCACAATGGAGGCAGAGGTTGGCCCCCAGCTGGGGGTAGAATGGGTTCCCCCTGCCCGCTGTCATACCAGCAGCGGGACAAATATGTACCGCCTTTACCCTCTGCCCCACCCGTCTGTTTTAGGTGCCAGCAGTCGGGACACATTGCCAGATACTGCCCGGCGGCCATGGAGTGTGGCGTGGCTGCGTGTCACCTGGCGTCTGAGACAGGTAGGAAATGGGAAATGGTCGGGAGGCCCGATGTATGGTTGATGTTGTTGGGGAATGTGAACACCCACATTAGTGGACACAGGGTGTGAACAAACTTTAATCGAACAGCTCTCCTTGGCGGTATGTCGTGGCAGCCACAAGGCCAGGTGGCAATCTCCTGTATCCATGGGGATACGGCGACATACCCCTCTAAAAGTATATTTATCGGTAGGCCGATAAAGCGCCACCTAGTAGTGGGGGTGGCCGAAAAGTTGCCACATCCAGTTATTCTGGGTCGAGACTGGCGCAATATAAAGATTTAGTGAAAATATCGGCAGCCTCGACCACGCGTGTAGACACGGCAGACCCCGGGGAAGTAATTGGTACTGTTTTCCCTTCCATACAGAGCTGTTTTCTCACTTTTTCGTCCTAGAAAAACACGTAAGGAGAGACGGAAGGAAAAGTGGGAAGGCGATCGATAAAGACACGGTTGGGGTCTGGCGGGAGAAGGTGCTGATGGTCCCAAGCGTCAATCGAAGGGGAGTCGGAGCGAGTGTGACCGGGCGGGCGAGGTTACTGGACCCTCGGGGTAGAGACTGCTCCAGCCCCTGTCAATATCCGGACGTGTGGGCCTCAAGCCGGACCTAGTATGGGAACAGAACAACGACCCCACACTGGTGCAGCTTGGGAACAGGTCCGGTCTATTGAGGGTAAGGATGTTGGTGGCATTGGGGCGCTGGTATATCCCCATTTCGTGGTAGAGGGGCACTTGCTTTATAGAGTAAACCCAGCCCGGGCACAGGACAGCCTGTCAAACAGTTGATGGTTCCCCGTCCTGTCGACCAGAGGTCATGAGGCTGGCGCATGACGCCCCTTTGCAGGACATCTTGGCGTGGACAAGACGAGGGACGAATACTGGCTCGATTTTACTGGGCAGGGCTCTCTACACGAAGTGGCGAAATATGTAGCTAGCTGCCCAGAATGTCAGAGAGTAGCACGGTCGAGTCGCCCGCCCCTCTGGTCCCACTGCCTATTATCTCCCTCCCTTTGAGCGCGTTGCAATGGACATAGTTGGGCCAGTGCTGCCTTCTGATTCGGGTACACGCACATATTAGTGATGGTGGATTATGCAACGCGGTACCGGAAGCAGTTCCGTTGCGGTCCACTAGTGCCACTGCAATTGCGAAAGAGTTAAGTCAGATTATGGCTGGGGTAGGGATCCCAAAAGAAATATTGACTGATCATGGAACAAACTTCTTGTCGAAAAACGCTACAGCAGGTGTACAAATTCTAAAAATACGTCCCATTAGGACATCCGTTTATCATCCCCAAACGGATGGGCTGGTGGAACGTTTTAACCAAACATTGAAGCAAATGCTGAAACGGTTTGTGAGTCAGGAGCAGAAACATTGGGCTACCTTCTTCCTTACCTACTCTTCGCGGTGAGAGAGGTGCCTCAGAGCTCAGCGGGATTTTCCCCTTCGAGCTATTATATGGCCGGCAGCCACGGGGCATCCTCGACCTGTTGAGAGAAGGTTGGGAAGAACACAAGGGCTCCTCTAAAAATGTAGTGCAGCATGTGCTCCTACTGCGTGATCGCCTTGATTTAATTGGTCGACTGGCTCAGGACAATCTCAGATCGGCTCAACATCGGCAACAGCGGCATTACAATACCAATGCACGAATTCGAACCTTTCGGCCAGGAGATAAAGTAATGCTGCTTCTTCCGTCATTGGAATCGAAACTGTATGCTAAATGGCAGGGGCCATATGAGAGGTGATCTGGGCCATAGGATTAGTGAATTATGAAATTAGACAGCCCGATCGCCCCGAAATAAAACAGAAATCTATCATGTCAATTTGTTAAAGCCCTGGAAGGCAAGGGAGGTCTTATTCATAGCCCCAGGCGAGATGGAGGATGACTTAGGACCCTGTATAGAGACCCTAGCCCCAGCCAGATTTCAATGGGGAAACAGTTACTTCCAGATCAGCAAGTGGAATTGCGTAAGTTGATTGGGAAATTTGGGGATGTGTTTTCTGACGTGCCCGGCAGAACTAACCCTACCAAATATGCTGTTATTACTCCGCCAGGGTCACTGTTCGGAGAGAGGCCCTACCGGATCCCAGAAAGCCGGAGGAGTGGCGCCCAGAACGAGGTGAGGGCGATGCTTGAACTTGGGGTCATTGAGCCTTCCAGAAGCGAGTGGTGCAGTCCTATTGTTATAGTGGCCAAGAAGGACACTAATAATCTTCTGTGTCGATTTGAAAAGGTCAATGCTATCGCCAGTTCGACGCCTACCCCCATGCCTCGGATCGGCGAACTACCGACCGACTGGGGGACGGCCGGGTTTATCTCAACTTTGGACCTGACGAAGGGATATTGGCAGATCCCTTTAACCCGCGATTCATGTGAAAAAGCGGCATTTTCAACTCCGGATGGTCTGTTCCATTTTAAAACCATGCCGTTTGGGCTACATGGTGCGCCCGCCGCCTTTCAGAGACTGATGGACGAGGTGTTACATCCCCATCGTGAGTATGCAGCAGCTTATATTGGACGATGTGGGATATATAGCTCCACCTGGAGAGAGCATGTAATTCGACTTACAGCCGTCCTTCAGTCTCTGAGGGCTGCCCGCTGACAGCCAACCTAAAAAATGTGCGTTTGCGAAATCTGAAACTCAGTACTTAGGATTTATCATGGGAACGGACAGGTGAAACCCGTAGCCACCAAAGTCCAGGCTTTGGTGGGCCGGCGGTGTCCCAAAACTAAATCCCAGGTGAGGTCACTGTTAGGATTGGCGGTTATTACCGCCGTTTTATCCCCAGTATGCCACCGTGGTCGATCCTCTGGTGAACCTCACTAAGAAAAGTGCGCCAAATTTAGTCAAATGGTCAGAAGAGTGTCAGGGGGCGTTTGAGACCATTAGCGCAAACTGTGCCAGGCTCCGCTAATATTACCAGACTTTAGCAAGAGATTCCTCCCCTCCATACTGGTGGCGTCAGAGGTTGGTTTGGGGGCGGTCTTGTCCCAGAGGGTTAACGGGGTGGAGCACCCCATTCTTTACATCAGCAAAAAAATGCTTCCTAGGGGCGCAATTACTCGGTTGTAGAGAAGGAGTGCTTGGCCATTAAATGGGCGACTCACTCCCTCAGATATTACTTACTGGGACATTCATTTGATCTAGTCACAGACACGCCCCACTCAGATGGTTAAGCACTATGAAGGATAGCAATGCCGGATAACTCGGTGGTATTTGGCATTGCAGCCTTATGTATCGTATGGTACATCGTGCAGGGAAAGATCACCAAAATGGGATTATTTTTCCCGGGAGGGGAGTAATGGGGTTGGTAGGTTTGGCAGTGTTCCTTGGCTCCACTCTGAGCGGTGGGATATGTGATAAAGAGAGAGTGAATTCTTGTTTTAGATCTCCCTTCCGACCGGTGAGGGCACTGGGGAGGAGGAGCAGGCAGAAGCAGCGGTGCTCAACGTCCACAGACCCGGTCGGGAAGCGCAGTGGCAAGCACGCATTGGCTGACGGGTTGCCCTCGCTGACCAATGGGGATGGGGACGGGCGCGTAAAAAGGGGCGTGGCCGGGGTTCTGTTCCTTCTGGCAAGGTACAGTGTGTGTGAGAGGGAGAGAGAAACAGAGATACAGAGATACAAACAGGGAATTAAAAAGGGAGACGGGGAGCAAGGAAGGAGGTGGTTGTGATTACCTGCTAACCCTGTGTCTTTTGTGTATTTTATAGAGCACTAAGGGACGCTCCGGGAATACGTCGGAGGAGCGCGAACCCGGAAGTGCTGGATTTTACCCTGTTGTTTTCATTCCTGGATTAAAGGGACGGATTGACTTTATTTTTGTGTTTCTCCTCGTTTGGGACTGCAACCCCTCGTTATTGTTATTTTGTCAGGTTACACATTGCTGTGTACCCTGACTCCCCTTTTATTTTGTTTATTCTCCTTGACTTTTGGTGCCCATCTGACATTGGTTTTCATTACAATAAACCGGGGCTTGTTAAGGAAAACCTGACTCGTTGTCATTTCTTTACACCACACCATCGGTCAATTCTGCCACAGTGCTATATAAATAAATATTCCTTTCCTTTTTTATCCATGCATTTCATTAGCCTAACTAGCCTAAATTGTTATCTCAGGAATAAAGTTGGATTTTCAAACTTTGTGCTTGTGATTTATAAATCCATTATCACCTCATTTGAAACTCCCAATGGGTTTCTTAATTAATCATTATCCATTAGCTGACCAGTCGGCATAAAATCTAAATAATTCCCTAGTCCACAATGCATGCAAATGTATGTTGTGACATGTATATATAAGCAGTGTAAGCTCTCAGTGACATCCAAGGCATATAATATCCGGCTTGTCCCTCAACACAGTGGCTGCTCTAGGATGTTCCTGTATGGTAGAAAATCACCACTGGAAAGCACAACTCTGGTTGAAAGTGGGGCATGATGGACAGACCACTCAGCTGTGTACAGAGGAACGAGTATGCATTGTGGATTGTTAAGGCCATTCCCTACTTTTTTGGCCTTTCAGTGTACTCAATATAGTAAGTAATTAGATTTTTATATCATTATTTTCATAGATATATGAATGCAAATATTGGGAATACTGCACACACTTACTGTAGCAATAATCAACCAAACTGTCCAGTCCTGCAGTAGTGGATAAAGGCACCTGCCAAATAAATAAATAAATAAATAATGCAAAAAAAATAGTTGCATCAAAACATTTACTGATTCTATGAATTGATTCTTTTATAATTAATTTACTTGCTAGCGCTTCTCCATGTTTATCTTGCTCCTGTTCATCCCTGAATTCTTTTTTGATTGATGCCCATTCTGTAATGACTGCTCTATTTACAATGTGTGTTACTTCCTCTGATAATACCCCATTTTATAAGGTTGACAGTCAAGGACACAAAGTTAATGTCCAGCTTCCCTTTTTCAGTGTTCCTCTCTTGAAAAGCCTCAGTCCTATCTAGTCTCTTACAAAATATCTGTCACTCACAAATATGAAACTATTGTTTTACATTTCACTAAGATGATCAGCTGTCTCAACGTGATTTTAACCACATCACTACCTTCCTGGTGCTGTGAAAACTGCTCTTTAACCGATTGATGAAAAAGTAAACTTTGAACTTTTGTTTTGGGGTCAGCGACATGTTTGTGTTGTGCCTCGTAGTGGATGCTTTTCTGACGAGATCGAATTTGTAATTCAGGTGGAAAGCAAACACCAATATGGAGTGGATCCTCAGCCAACTCCTTTGCATTTATCAGCTCCTGCAAAACCTTTCAACAAATCTTGGTTATTTCCAGCTGCGCAATTGCTTGAGAGAGATCTATGTTAGCTGCATGGAGTTTTTTGCTTGGTATATTCATTTCGTACAATAGATCATACCAAACCACTTGACTGCACAAAAACTTAAAGTGTATTGTCCTCTGTGATTAAAAGCATGGCATTGTACACTTTCACAACCAGATATCGAGTTGCCTTCACTGCTTCAGCTCTACTTTCCCATTGTATTTAACTCAATGCTTTTACTGCAAGACTTTGCTTTTTGAGGGGTTATATTAAAACATCCCAATGGGTTGTTGATGTGGAAAAAAACACATGAATACTTTGAATTATGGGAGTTACACGGAACAAAAAAAGCTGGTGGATTCAACTCTTGCACCATTTTTTGTAATCTGGTGTTTTTGCCTTGCATGTTGGCTCCATTGTTACAGCCCTGCTCTCTCATATCTGCAACGTTAAGTTCCATTTCTTCCAGTTTTTTTAGAAGCCCCAGTCGGATTCTTTAATTCCAAGAATTCCATAAAATGTTCTCGGATGTTCATATTTCCAGCCACAATTACCACAGGTTTTTATTGCTGAGACAAATTTAACTATCAGAGTTCAATGTGACTGACTGGGTGTGCAATCCAAAATCACAGAGATTGCCATTGCCAGTAATTGGAAGAGCTAATTTGTAAACAAGTCACTTACCACCTTTGTTTTGCTTTGCATGCTTAAATCCCGTTGTTATTTTCAGTTGCTTATTAATAAAACATGTTTATCTTGGCACGCTTGTAAGGTTAGTACCCTGGATTTAGCAGGGTGTTCAATTTTCATATTCACAGGACTCTGGTTTTAAAACTAGTTTGTAATGTTAGAAGCTTATGGCATTCTGAGTATTTAGAATTAATTTTTATAAAATATTTTAACCCCAAAATGTAAGGTGAATAATGTTGATAAAGTCTCACAAAATGTCCCATATACTTGCATAGGCGGGATTACGGGGTGCCAAAATCCTCCCAGGTAGGATTGAACTTTTATGAACGTCCTTTTTGTAGGCCTCACTGTGGGTTGAACAGGGTTTGTTGTCTGAGACATACAAGCAGCGCTCCAGAAAAGTACTGGGTGTTTTACACATTGAGAAAATAAGAATTACGTATGATGTTTCAATTTGATGCGTAAAGAATACACTTAGCAATTTTGCTATGTTATCAAGCTTCTTGTACTTCCTATCGTCTCAATGGTCAACTGTGAAAATGCATGCGGTAGCTAGAGAATGGATCATAGAATGTGACCAATATGTCCTGGATATAAGTACCAGGGATTTGCATCCAGAAGTTCCTGCTGTCTCTGATCTTCTTTGTACTGTGTTTAAACAATTACAAGAACACATTAGCATGTTTATTCTGGCATAAGTGATTTGGTTGCACCTTTTGAGTAGCATTTTTTTATTTTTGGAAAGATTCTGAGAGACAGAAACAGCATGGTGCTGCAGGGGTGTGGGAACTAGTGCTGGGGTCCTGTGCACCTGCTGGTGCAATGACAAATCCTGCTAGTTTCATGAATCATGAGCTGTGTGCGCAGTGCACTGCACCTTTTCACATTGCCTTTGAACACAGATGATAATAGACCAATCAGCACTGACTGGCACAACAGGGGTGGGATATTTTATAGATGGCACAGTTGCAATCTCACGACAGTCGGTTAGTAGTTATAAGCTTGTATACAGTAGAACGGTTGTTGAAAATGTTCCATAAAAAAAAGCTCACATTTATTTGTATATTCTCAACACATGCTAAAATCAACTCATCACAAATGCAGCAAACTGGGAGTACTCTTTTGTGGAGCAATACTAAAAACACAGTGAGGTTCTGGACATGCTAGATGTCCATTTCCTCATGAAAAAATTTAGCAGCGTGACACCGGAGAACAAGTCAGCCTTTGGAGCCTTCTTATTTCAAGATATTTTTTAAGATAAATTAAAAGCCTTTTAACAGCTTTACACAAAAAAATCAATATTTAATTCATGGCTTTTTAAAATATTTATTTTTCATACTAATAAGAAGCAAGAACAGTCTATTCACGACGGAGAATCCGCAATATGAATGAACTGAATTGCAATTGAACAGACAAATTAATGACGATGATAAATTTGGCGAGAGACCTTGTCCCTGGGTGCTCGACAGCTACCCGCAATGCTGGCCGGCTAGGGCATACACAAACAATATCATGTAGGCCAAACCATGACTGGATAATGAATATGATGAATGGTTATACAAAACCTGCAGTGGCACACAGCCACCTACCCCCAAAAGATAGAAAAAGATGAATGACTGGATAAAATGAAAATGAAAATGATGAAAAGTAGCTGCTGAGACACGGGCCCGCCTCCCAGAGCATGACTGCACTGAGGGAGAACCCAGCCTCTCCAGCCTGCCACGCACCCTGCAGAAACTAAATACGAACCGCTCAGCACTCAGGTAAGGAAATAAACCCTACAGGCTGGTAGGAGGAAACCTTAGGGAATCCATGGCTGGGGGTAGCCCTTCCTCCAGGCTTTAAAGATGACCATTTGGGCCCCACCGCTCGTGATAGAGAGGCCAAATAAAAGAAACAACACAAATGAAAGTCCCACGGAGCCTTTATGTGCTTGGAGATGATGTGCTGATTAGTGGGCGGATTCTCCTTCCAGAAATACAACCAAGTTTCCCAATCTAAAGTTATACATTTTACAAGATGTGACTCAAGCTACATTAGATTCGGGGTTATCTCCATTGAACTTTCTCATGAAAAATATGCGGCTAGATGACTCGAAAGTAAGGCTAGGGTCAAAGACCCTAACTACAGAGCTAGATTTAACTTCAAGCCCATCCATCACTATGCTAAAAGAGTCCAAATTTGTTGTCCAAGTTGTCGAGGAGAGCCAAGTAGCATTACTTCAGTTTTATCACTATTTAATTGTAGTAAGTTTTGCCGCATCCAAGTTTTACTCTCAGTCAGACAATTATCAAGAGCCGAAATGGCCACATTTGTATCAGGTGTAGTCTGAAAATAGAATTGTGTGTCATCTGCATATGAGTGAAAACTCACACCATAACGACGTATGATCTGTCCAAGTGGCAGCATATAGATATTAAAAAGTAAGGGTCTTAAAATATAGCCCTGTGGCACACCTGTAGATACCGGGCTAGGGTCAGATGTATAGCTGCCCATAGAAACACACTGCCTATGATCTGACAAGTATGATCGGAACCACTGTAAGACAATGCCAATAATACCCACACAACATTCCAAGCGGTTTATTAGAATGGCGTGGGTTTATGGTATCGAATGCAGCACTAAGGTCCAATAGGACTAGAATGGTCAGTGCACCCGAGTCAGCGGCCATGAACCGATCATTAACAACCTTAACAAGGGCTGTTTCAGTGCTGTGTCTTGATCTAAAACCTAACTGCAAAGGTTCATAAATGTCACATTCCGATAGAGGACTCTGTAGCTGCTGAGTCACTACGCATTCTAGGATTTTAGACAGAAAGGGCAGATTAGAGATGGGCCTATAATTACAAAGAATATCTGCGTCAAGGTTTTTTTTTTTTTTTTAAAAAAGGAGTCACAACGGCATATTTAAATGCTGGTGTAACTACTCCAGAACTCAGTGACTTGTTGATGATATCGGTCACCACCAGGCTGAGAACTGAAAAATGTGACACAATGAGTGGTGTAGGGACTGGATCTATTTCAGCCAGCCTTAAGAAGTAACCTCAGCAAACAGAACAAACCGTTAAAAGCCAGTATATTAGGGGGCAGAATGGTAAGCGGGGTAGAAACTAAAAGTTCCTGTATGATGTTATCGATTTTAGTTAGAAAATAGTCAAGAAACCTATCACATTGCTCCCTAGAAGCAGTAGATACAGAAACATGTTTAGGTTGTAGCATGCAATTTATTGTTGAGAAGAGATGCCTGGGATTAGCAGAGCCCTCTCTAATGAGATTAGAATAAAAAAGCGATCTGGCTGAGTTTAGAGCATTCCTATATACAGTTCTATATACAGCTCCCTCCATATTTCAAAGTGAACAGTTAGGCCAGTATCCCTCCACCTGCGTTCAAGCTTACACCCTGCAGTTTTCATGGAGCGTAACTGATCATTATACCATGGAGAACAATGGGTATAGGAAACCAAACAGGTTTTCTCAGGGGCCAGGATATCAAGCACATTGCACAGGTTCGTATTATAAGACTCCACCATATCCGCCAGCACCTGAGTCTGATCGTCGTAAAATGGAGTACAAAACAAACTGTCAGCAATAGATTAATAGAATTAGCATTGTGAAATTTAACAGTGCACTTAACTTTTACTGCAGGCACTGGTAAATCCAAATTAAACAAAATGGCCAAATGATCAGAAATTGTTAAATGGAGATCTTGGAGATTAGTAACTGAAAGGTTTGTAGTAATGACTAAATCAAGACTATGACCACGTTGTGAGAGGGGACATTTACATGCTGTGTGAAACCTAAACAGTCCAGAAGAGACAGAAACTCTCTTGACAGAGAACAGGATTGAGAATCAACATGAATATTTTAATCTCCTGATAACAGGATCCAATCATAATTCGAACGTAAAAACGTTAAAAGAGCTGACAGATCATTCAGAAGTGATGTAATTTGTTCTGGGGGAAGGTAAACCAAAACCACCACCACAGGTACAGCAGAGACTAATTTAAAGGCGTTGAGCCACTATGGTATCCCGCTCTGTGGAGCTCTCGGCGGACCGTTTTTGATGAAACTGGCTGCTCGTGCCCCATGTTGAAATTTGCAGTCAATTGATCTGCAGTTGCTCGCCTGTTTTGCCTTTGCGCTTCGAATTAATGCACGGATCACGATCCTGGAGTATGCGCTTCCGCCCACTGTTGCCCTTTGCTGATTATGTCTTTCCCTCGGAGTTCCATGCCAACATCATCTCAGACACCGTTGCTCGTGAAACATCAGCAAGTTGAGCTGTCTTGGTCACTGAAGTTCCTGCCAAACGCGCCCCAACAATCACCCCTCATTCAAAGTCACTGAGGTCTCCTCTTGCAGCCATGCTAGCCATAATTATGGGCAACCAGGCCTGTCCAGCATTTTTATACATGACCCTAAGCATGCTGGGATGTTATTTGCTTAATTAACGCATGAGCCACACCTGTGTGGAAGCCCTTGCTTTCAATATACTTGGTGTCCCTCATTTACCCAGGTGTTTCCATTTTTTTGTCAACTACCTGTATATATATATATATATATATATTGCAAAATTGCAAGCCTGTTTCTAAGTGTTAAAGATGCCATAATACATACATACAGAAAGAAAGAAAGAAAGAAAGAAAGAAAAAAGAAAGAAAGAAAGAAAGAAAGAAAGAAAGAAATAACCTATGCCCTGTCCAATAAGTGGGCACATAGTGTTTACTGGTTAGTTACAACACATTGTCTCTGATTTGTATTTCAGAAAATAGTATTCAAATCAATCAATGCCTGTAACCAGTCTGATGTTAACAATGCCAGACTGCATAGGTTTCTTAAAGTAACAAAATCTAAATGCACTAGTAGAGTGTTGTTAAATCAAAAGGACCACACTTAAAAACCCTGAGTGAGCACAAACCCCAGATGAAATGTTAAAGATTCTTCTGGTGTAACTCAAATCGACAGTAACTGAATAGGGTTCTGGGGTCGGCTGGCGACCAGTGGAGTTAAAAATCATTATTAAACCTCATTTACATCAGGGACTAGCTTATATTTCATAAATTTATATTTATGAAACAGCAAAAATCAGGTTTGAATATTAATAAAGTTTTGTAGTTTTGATTGACATATCAGTACATTCTAATTAGTAAACCTGTGGCTCCCAACCTCCCCCCTGCAACCCATGTTCTATCTATCCATGTGTATCGCAGTCAGCAGTAACGTATGGCAAGCCAAATTATCATTCAGAGATATCTCAAATTCATTTATACATATCTAAGTAGTTTAAGATATCTAAATAAGTACCAGATATCTCTAAATATTTCAAGATATCTTAAAATATTTAACGATAGCTCTAAATAATTTTAAGATATCTAAAATATATTAAGAGATATCTAAAATTTATTTAGAGATATCTAAAATACATTTAGAGATATCTTTAAATGGAACTTTAAATTAGGAAGTTATTTCGAGATATCTCTAAATAAGCGGTTCTCAAACTTTTTGGGCCACGCCCCCCTTCCTTTTTCTTGTCTTCTTCTGGTGTAACTCAAATCGACAGTAACTGCAGCTAACATATACACAAACTCAACTCTTTAAACCTTTGTTTTCCTTGTAATGTTTCTCATCCTACAAGCCGATGAGCTAATGGTACTGACATCAGCATAAGAAAAGTACATATCTTTCGACGCCAGAGCTGTCTATCCCTTGCCTTTTCATTCAGTTTAATGGACTGTAATGCCAACCCATTATGGTTATGCCCAATGAACCTGACCCCTACGGTCAGATTCATTATAAGCCTGTATCATGCATGCTGGCATGCAAGAAATGTTATTCTCTCTAAAGTCTCTCAGGATCCTGGAGGTGGAGGGTAGGTTATCAATTCATGTCCAGCCCTTGCCGTTCCATTCAATTCGGTGGGCTGAGATACCAATTACACCTGCTTTAACAAAAAGGAAAACCAGGCTGCTGGAAATTGTACAAAAGTGATGGTTAAAAAAAGAGTGGTTCTCAAAAAACTAGGGTAATTTGAAAATGTTAAAGGGATTGGAGCCAAAAATAAACTGCTGCGTTTCTGATATTACTACTCCTATGTCCAGCTGGTTTTACTCAAAAATAAATTGCTGATGATTAAAACTTGTTCACTACCGGGTCAGCAACCTTCACTCAACCGTCTCCAAAACTCCTTCCAAAACATTATCTCACAAAAACACACTCAATACAATACATTGAACCTAGTTTAATCCCAGTGCAGTTCACCCGGAAAGCTTGGGAGAAGATCTCTTTTTAGGAGGATTTTACTTAGAGTCAATATTTACAGCCTGCAAAGGATGCCACATCAAATGTCAAATTCTGTCATTCAGAGAATCCTAAATCATTCACTTCTCAATAGGCTCAGCAAGCATCAATGGTAACATAAAGCCTGCCAACAGCTTACTTAATATGTGAAGTGTGAACTGTATAGATAAAATATTTAGCACCCCTTGATAAGGAACTTCACAGCTAATTCCCCTCTGTGTAAATCATTTGGAACTATGGTTGCCTGATCCAGTCTGAAGGTCAGCAATTGAGATTCAGTAAGCCATACCTTGGGCTTCTGATTTGCAGGGTTTTACCCAGACTTTTCTACTCTCCTTTAAGAATTCAATTGATACTTGTTAAGCCATTCATGTATCACAATTAAGAAATTAGTTCATAGCAAAATTGATTTAATTTAAATCGGTCGAACCATAATTTTTTATTTTCAAGCAGAACGTACAAACGAGATCGCAACATGTTAATAAGAGACTAATCTTTATAAAGTTGTGTTTGAGATACACAAATGGCTTAACAGGTATCAATTGCATTTTTAAAGGAGAGTAGAATAGTCAGGGTGCCACACCAAAATCAGAAGCCCTAGCCATATAACCATACAGCACATTTAAATTAATGGTCTGCAAGTATAAAGATGACCTGAAATCCCTACAACCAAACAACATGAGCTTTGTACAAGATATCGTAGAAAAATACTTTTAACAACAACAACAACAAAAGTATAGTTGACGTTTAATCACATGACCACATGGGTAAGTCTTGGGTGTGTTTGTTGATTACAAGGCATACATTAAAAGGTATCTATTGTATTAATTAACAGATTTGTTACCTTTTGTTTGCCAATTTGAGAAAATAAATGTAACACCTGGAAGGTAGCCATGACTACGCCACCGAGGGAATTGCACCCTCAGAATTAAAGTTATTTTTTTTCGGAGGGCAAATCAGGGAAGAGAGTAACCAGGACACAGTTGTTGTCAATTAAAATAATGTTTTATTGCACAGATTTAAGAATTAGCAGCAGATCATTACCACAGCACGTAAGTGCTTTGTACTAAAAAAAAACAATTAAACAGGGGTTTCGTTTAAAATCACAGTAAAAATCAGAAAATAAAAACAACCGGTTTAAAAACAAACACAAAACGCCTGTGCGTGCAGAGGAGGGGACATCGATAAACACTGTTCCTAACAACATCATCATCATTATCATCATCATCACAGCAGCAGCAACAACAAGTACTAGGTTTACCATTTATTTTTGTTCCGTCTCAGGTCCCCTCTCCTACACGCACGCACGCACGCACGCACAGACAGACAGACAGACAAGACAAATGGTGGATGGCCATCCTGGAAAACTAAAATCAAGGGGTATTTATAGTCAGGTGTGTATTTTCAATTGTTGGGTAATTAATTAATTAGCTGAGTGGGGAAGGAACAATAAAGTGCTACAAAATAAATCAAAGTGCCCTATCAAAGAAAACGTGCAGAAATCAAATATACAGAAAATAAAATAGAAAGTGCAAAATAAAAATGTGAAATAACCAGTCATTTCGACCCCGTTACACAAAGGTCATTTCTGTTTTCTTCTTATTGTCTAAAGGTCTTTCAAACCTGTGCTTTCTTAGAAAAAGAATATAATTATTAGGAGCCCTGCAATTGCATTCTCTTTTTTAAAGAGCTTCTCAAATGTAATTTAAAGCCAGCCAGTATAACTATCAACATTTTGCAACAAGATGGTATAAAGTATCTTTTTTAGTGTCTGATCAAAAATGTGTTTGTCTGCCATAGGTCACAGCTAAGTCATCCTGAATTTGGAGGACATTTGTTAGCTTTCCTGAATCCAAGCGCCATGAGTGAAGATGACGATCCCTAGTGTGAGTGAGATAGATTCCAAGTGGGAGTCAGTGTTAATCTCAGTCTTGGGATCATTATAGGTGAAATCTTATCTTCTGTTTTAGAGAAAAACTGAGCAAACTGTGAATGTGACTGTGCTGCTGGATAGTGTGGTTGTGGGCATTATTGAATGTGGTTGGCACAGCTGAACAAAGTGCTGTATAACCTTTGTGTATGAGTTTAATTTCTACCTCCCAGGATACCCTCCTCTTTGCTTACCAATGGATGGGCAAAGTGCATAGTTTTAAAATACACCCAGACATCTATAGGGAGACTGTGCAGAGAATACAGAATGTTAGTGATATGATCGTGAAATGTAGAGCAAGCGAGTTGCCTTGCAGCTGCATTTTGAACATATTGTAAGCTAGCAAAAAATGCCTGTGGATGGTCTGCACAAAGACATACAGTGTATATCTAGGACATGCAGTATAGAGTTTTCGACTGTTCTGACTGTAGGCATTTGAAAGTATAGTAAAATCTACTGAATCTACAGTATCTTAATGGTGGGATTTAAACTGCATGCATTTCCAGTAATGCCAGTGTAAGGTTCAAGGTTCAAGATTCAAGCCACTGTAACAATACTGGGTGATCAAAATGCTAATCTAGTAGAATCCCAGCAGCCCCTCTTCTATCTCTAACTCAGCCTTTTAGATTACAGCTATGCAGATTTCTATACCCCATGTTATTTCTGTTTTCATGGTAAGGGTGTGTATTCTGAGGTCTCTTTTACAGTACCTTCTATTCTCCTGACAAAGTACAGTTTTTTTTAATGTCATGTTCTATTACCCATGGTTTTGAAAAGGTTAAAATTATGTAAGATAGCAGTGCCACATTTAAAACGTATTCCCAGCAATTAAATATTAACTGCTTGTACATCATTTCAAAGCTCCAGGGTTGAAAAGATGAACTATTAAATAAAACAAACAGGATTCCAGGAATATACTGAAAGGATCCCTTCACAAATCTTCAACTTAAGTCCTATTTTATGAACACAATACAGATATTCATGAAAAACTGAGTAATGTTCTCTCAATTGTGAGAGAAAAACAGACTTGCAAATAGACATTCAAATGCAAATGATATATGTTTTGAGGAAGGTAAAGACATTGTTGTGTTATGAGACAAGGTTTCTTCGACAATAAATACCTGAATTCAAAGGAGGCCATTCAGCAATGAATGGGAAAAGAAGATATTGTTATTTTAGAGCAACCAGAGTTATAGGTGTCTAAAATAATGTATTGAAAATATATGAAATCCCAGTAATCAAAATGTTAACAAAGAAGCTACAGTATTTCCCAAGCGTATGGAACAAAGTGAATACTTAAATGCAGCTGTGATTAATTACATCATTCTTTTGAAGCTACAGTAAATGAACATTGATCTACACTTGAGTATGTCCAAATGATAGGCAACATAACAATGCAGTTCTAGCTGTGCATTGCAACTATAATAAGCAATTTTCTTTTAGAAAATAATGACCCTAAAAATAAAAGTTTACCGTGGACATTTTTCAGTTTTATTGTGTTTTCCCCATGGTTATACTATGTAATTACCATGGAAAAGTAATACCCAAAATTGATTGAAACTTTCTGAATCATTCTTTGAGGTTCATCACACGAGAACACATGGGTTGGGTTAGAATTGGCTCATCCGCCATACAACCAGCAGGGAAAGAGTAGGAAATAAGGCCTCTGCTCTGGTTGTTTTTCTGTTCCCGGTAAAACTGACTAGGGTGAGACGTTATGCAGCTGAACTGGCTCCTTCGTTTGCTGTCATGTCAGGGTAGTTGAAATCACGAGAGCTGTAAACAATGTTTGCTCTTTCCTATCTTGGATGAAAGAGGCAATAGAGACCGGGGCTTTATTTCTCATTGTCTGAAATTGCAGCAGGCTTGATTTACTAAAACGTAGTCTATGCAGGTCCAGTACAACTGGTTCCATGTTGTTATTGTTCTAGTCCCCTGATCTGACAAAATAAGAGTGCCCACTCCTTCAGTCTCATCTGTACCTCAGCTGTAATTTATAACTGTTAGGTAACATCAGCCATGTAATTGCCATATTCCCAGAACCACAAATAGAGGTAAAAAAAAGAAAAGCAGGGAACATTAACACATAAATCTTACAGTTTACTATTTCCACAACACACTAACTGATTAGTGACCAAACAAAAAATATACTACCATGAAAACCTCTTAATGTGATCATGTTTGTAAACCTCGTTGATCACATAAAGTGGTTGATTCTCTTAAGTGGTAGACTTTGTATTGACGGATCAAATTAACCCGCTTCAGGAGTTTTTGCTGTAATTTGAAAGTGTTGCCACAAGCTCTACAATGATCAGTAACAATACTGGTGCATCCTGAAAGAGTTTGTCAGTACTCAGCTATTCATAGCATAATGATTTGTCACCTACTGGTGTTAAAAACAGGTGTTCCCTACAATGATTTCAGTATGCAGTAAAGACAGGTTCAAATGAATGAGTTTGAAGAGAACAATTATGATATCAGCAGTGTAGCATAGAAGAACACATTACATATATTGCTGTGTAAAAACATGATCGTGACACACTGCAAATGTTTTGATTACAACCGGTTAAACAATCTAAGAATATGAATGTGTTAAAGTCAAATAAGCAAAGGCTATGTTTGTTGGAAGTATTGTACCTGTCGGTAAAGGCTTCAGTTATTGAATCAACATGTTGCCTTTAGTATCTTTTCATACAGCCTTTAAAAAACAGGATGTTTTATTGTAGGCCAGTGCCCCCTGCTGAAAGAAAAAACAAACTACAATAGGATGCAATAGGAACAGCATTCAGTTGTTATGAATTATTCAATTAAATATTAAATTATTAATCATTATAAAACAATATTTTAAGATGTGTGTGTAATATATCTTGCCATTCTCAAATAGTATATATTGTATACAGCTTGTATTATTAAAAGAAAACGGATTTCCTGCTCATATATATATATATATATATATATATATATATATATATATATATATATATATATATATATATAAACTGTATATACAGCACTGTATATAATGCTGTTAAGGCATCTACCACGAAATGTTTCCAAAAGTACATTGTTGCAGATATGCTCTGGTTGTGTCTAAACAAGATATACTGCGTTTGTAAAGTAACTAAATAATATAAACATAGGTGGAGAATGGCTAAAATAAGTTGTTTCTTCTTCTTCTTCTTCTTCTTCTTCTTCTTCTTCTTCTTCTTCTTCTTCTTCTTTAATCGGGAAATTAAACACACACGTTTTTTTTTTTGTTTTGTTTTGTTTTTTTTTAACTTTCCACCATAACAAATACATACCAAATGGGAGGCAGTCAAAGATTTTTTTAAAGACTGTTTCTGATATGCTTCCTAATATTATGACACACGGTATTTGTGGTTGGCTTTTGCATAAGCAGAAGCAAATTGTTAAACACACATGATAAAGACAATCTGGTGGTCGTTTTGTATAAAGTATAACATGTGTAAAGGGCACTGAGTTATACGGATGTATACGTGATCTAATTCATGACCCATTAGAAGAGTATTAACTGACTGAAGAAACTGCATGAATAAACACGTTTTCTGCCTCCTTATTTGTAAGTGAATAATACGATGTCACTCTCGTTGCTGCTGTAGACCGGCCCCTGCCAGTGACGTTAAAATGCGCATCATCACTTTAAAAAGTCATTCTCTTGTGTTTTCCCTGTAGTACAGAAGAGAACGCTGGACCTTGAAATTTCACAACCGATACAGTTTGATTTCTAACAATCTGAGATCGTACACAATACAATTGATCAGGCTTGCCTGCAAGTCCTGAACAAGACAACTTCTCGTATGTTACTTTTTTTAGTCAAACTTCTCTGAAATAAGACCGGGCTCGCTTCCCTATGATTTAATTTTAACCATTGGTAACTTGAAGTATTGTAATATTTGGCATCTCTCGTGCTTTTCCAGGGTGAGTAGAATTGTGTTTTATATTCCTACAAAATCAGTTTGACTGGCATGGCTTTAGGTGTCGTGTTGTGTGTACCATTTTTAATACTGACACTGTTAGTACTGGAATGCAAGTGAACGTTGCAAAATGCATTTCAATTATGAATTCAGTATGCCATAGATAAAACTAACAGCTGCTATAAAATAGTCATTAAGTCGACGATAAAGTTAAACAAGGGATAAAATAATTTAGACGTTTTGTATTTATTTTGAATTTTGAATGGTTGAGTATTTCTAATCAGATAATTCTTATACCAAGCTCAATTGCTGTATTGTTTGATCTTAGCGTTTTGCGACAGATCCACTGACATCTGAGCAGTTCCTTTAAGCTACATTATTTACAGTTATTCACAAAAAACATCACCTTTTCTGATAAACACAACAATACACGTTTAGGAAAACAGCTAACTGAATTCAGAATAGGTGGTATGTATTTGAATGCTTTACTTCAATAGATAAGTTTTACTGTCACGTTAGCTGTTTTCTGGATGCACTTACTCAAAAGAGTTTTGTTTTTAGATGTACAGATTTGTATATCGGAATAAATAAACCGATCATATGGACGGTTTCTGGCATGTGCTTATTTATTCGGACCTTTACTTATTACAGGATGATAAGGACTAGTTTTGTTTCAGCATCTTATTCACACGTTCTTCGTTTTATTTTCATACTTATACAATTGTTATTACAGTTTCAGTGGGTCAGTGGAGATTGAAAATGATTGAATTACAGTAATCTGTCGTGTATGCGCCCCTCACATATCCGCCCTAACCGTTTTCCACCATGATCAAGCTCTACAGCATTTTGCTACTGTATAAATTACCCGACAGTAATGTAAGTGTACACAGCACTGCCCTGCGCGTGAAGATGTTTTTTTTTTTTTTTTTTTTGTGTAAATATATTGTAAATATTGTAAATATGTGTATTTATTGTAATTAATTAATAAAGTACCTGACGCTCCTGGGAGAGCCTGCCTGTTGTGTGTGATACTCAGCCATGGCGCTAGTTAACATAACTTAGCTGTAATACCAGTGTAACTGATATTTCCCTATAAAACCCAATTCTTACGACAGTATTATACTGTAATTCCTATTATGACGACAGATCTCAATGATATTTCTGATTACAGGCACGATCTGTTGTAAATGGAATGAACATTTTTTTAAAAACTTTTAAAAATTATCTGACAGTTTCAAAGTGCTTTGAAAGTTCAAGTAGACAATTTTGAAATAGAAAGCTTATTTGTTTAAAAAAGGTAAATCTACTCCGATCTCGCCATCCTCAGATCATACTTGGCAGAGATCAGCGAACTGGGCACAATTTAAGCCTGCTGCACATAGCCCGACTCAAGCCGTCCCGACTCAGCTCATCTGAGTATGCACCTAACATCAATTTGAATCCCCTGAAATCAATCTGGTACCGTGCCATGAAAATCGGAATCCATAAACTAAGAAATATGATGACAAACATTAAACTGCAGTTGAGCCTACCTGCAGACAAGCAAATTACTAACCACAGCATCACGAAAAACCGCAATCCAAAAATGAGCTGACTGCAACTTATCCCCTACAGATAGAAACACCTGGTGTGATTTAGTAACGTGCATATTAACAGTAAAGCAGTAGATATTGTAGTTCGCTTTCAAGTCGAAGACAACCACCAAACATTATGTATGGGATATGCCTGCCCTTGAGGTAGGTAATACTGAGCTCTCTATATCAGAACTGCCCGAAGGCCCCTTCCTGTGATGACGCACTCGGTCCCGCCCACCGAGGGTATAAAGCCGTCACTCACCGGAAGATCTCCCATCTTTTTCCTTCTCAAGACGGTAAGGTAAGACCTCTGTGTTTAGCTGAGTGATAAGAAATAGCCCTCGAGTCGATTTCGGGTCAGTTGTATTTCCCTAGCATTCGTGCTGAAAGCTGGCTTGCCGCTTTCCTGGAATCAACAACTATTGATCTGTCTTTCAGCAGCCTCCCCGACTGGTGGTAGCCTGCTCTTTTTTTACCTGTCTGTCGTATGTGAGCGGCTGGCTGTGCAGTCATCCGCGAATGAGTTGTCTTTTCTTCTTGAGAGTAACACAGTATCCTCCTCGGGGCTAGGCCTGTCCGTATCTCCACTGTCAAGTGACCCAGCCGCGCTCTCCTCCTCGGGGCTAGGCCTGTCCGTATCCCCGCTGTCGAGTGACCCAGCCACGCTCTCCTCCTCGGGGCTAGGTACTGCCTTATCCCCGTTGTCGAGTGGAGCCGCCGGCCAAACCTGACCACTGCGGTGAGTCGGTTCGTGTACATTCGTGTGCTGTTGTGTGTGTGTATATGTGTTTTTCTTTACTGCCTTGCAGTTTTAAAAATAAAATATAGTATGATATCCACTGGGACCCAGCTCTGCTGCGCCCCGCTGTTGAGTTGCATATGCAGGCTTGCTTCAGCCCGCATACGCGGTGGGCTGGAAAAACAAAACAAAATCAGTTACCCGTGTTGCCGTGGTGACAGATATTTTTTTCCCCACACAGTTTCCCTTGATGTGTGTGCGCATTCGTTTCTTTACTGCACTGCAGTTAGAAATAAATAAGAAGCATGATTCTTCCATGGGAACCCAGCTCTGCTGTGTCCCGCTGTTGAGTTGAATCCGCCAGCTTGTTTCAGCTCGCCTACTCGGCGCACTTGGTCACCCGCCTGGCATGGTGAATGTGTTTCTCCCACAGCCGAATAGCTGTGTGTATAAGCCTGTATGTTTTCCTATTACTGCCTTTACAGTTAAAAAGAAATAACAGGTTGCAGCTCCTTGAGCCTGTGCTCCACCCTGGCATACGCTATGCGCTGCCACGTTGTGTGTCTGCACACGGTCCAGAACCAGGTTGTCGCCGCTCTGCACCATGGTGCAGCACCGTGCGCACCCCCGTGTACTGCTCTCCTGATTGCCTACCACAGCCACTCGAGTCTGTGTATCCACCCCGGTGTATGCTATGCGCTACCCCGAGTTGTGTTGACTTAACGCGGTTAAGGCAAGGGCGCCTCTCAGTCGACGCCCTCAGTGTTTAGATGCTCCATGCCTCGGTGCTTAGCAGTGGCCCACACAGTGCAAGCCTACCTGTCAGACGACAGAGTAGTTGCCTTTTGCAACTGTCTGGCCCCGTTCAATAAGGGTTCACAATTGGTGTTGTGTTTAAAACTATTGGGTCTGATGGCCTCGGCTTCATCACCAACCCAACTAGGGTTACTCCACAAGCGTCCAATCCAAGTGTGGCTCAGTGCCTTTGGCTGCACCCCAAGCGCGACAGACACCGTCAGATGACCGTGTCTCGCCTATGCTGGGAAGCCCTATGCTGGTGGAGGCAAGCCTCTCATCTGATCGCTGGACATCCCTGCACATAAATACGTGGGAGCTGAGAGCAGCCCACGAGTGGCCCAAAGCGTATTTGTACGCTTTCCCGCCTATACCGATGCTTCTGGCTTTTCTAGAAAAAGTCTGGTTAGAGAAAGTGTCAGTTCTCCTAGTGGCTCCCAAGTGGCCCAGGAGAATGTGGTTTTCGACCCTGTGCCAGCTGTTGCATAGCCAGCCCTGAGAGATTCCACTTCGTTTGGATCTCCTCAGTCAGGCGAAAGGCTCTCTTTGGCACCCGGAACCAGGCAGGTTCCAATTATGGGTCTGGCCCCTGTAATGGATCGCTGGCTAGCCCTACGGCTATCGGACGCGGTTGTGGGTACGATGCAGAGCGCTAGGGGACAGACTCCACCAGGTCTTGTATACCTATAAGTGGAGGTATTTTCAAGCTTGGTGTCTGGCTAGGAACCATGACCCCATCACTTTCCTATGCCAGTCATATCGCAGTTCCTGCAAGAACTGCTTGATGCTGGAAGATCACCTTCCACCTTGAAGGTGTATTTAGTGGCTATCTCTGCTTGCCATGCCCCCGTAGATTCTGTGTCTCCGGGTGCGCATTTTTGGCGCAGCGATTACACCCTCCAAGGAGGACTGTTCTCCCCAAATGGAGCCTTAATTTTGTACTAGAGGCTCTCACAAAGGCTCTGTTTGAGCCCTAAACTCCATAGAGCTGAAGTACCTGTCTATGAAGACAGCCTTCCTCTTAGCTATCACCTCCGTTAAGCGGATCAGTGACCTGCAGTCTGTGCACAGCTCCTGCATGCGCGTGTGGGAGGATGGAAGCAGAGTGTCGCTGTGCACCAACCCCGCTTTCCTCCCCAAGGTGATTACAGCTTTCCACATTAACCAGTCTGTGGAACTGGAGTCTTTTCATCCACCTCCGTTTGCTTCAATGGAGGATGAGAGATTAAATTTTGTCTGCCCAGTGCAGGCATTGAGATGTTACGTGCTTAGGACAAGAGCGCTGCGTCAATCTGACCAGCTCTTTGTCACGGAATACGGACCCTAGGACAGCCCCTCTCTAAGCAGCGTCTGTCACACTGGATTGTTGCCCCACTTGGTAGGGTAGCTGCACATTCAACTAGAGGATTGGCTACATCTTGGGACCTTTTTAAGGGTGCCTCGATGTCTAATATTTGTACTGCGGCTAGCTGGGCTACACTGCATACTTTCTCCAGGTTCTACCACATTAACGTGGTAGATCCTGCTTTGCCTTCTGTAGGCACAAGGGTGTAAGTTCACACCGCTAACCCCTGGGTTAGGCAGTGTTTGTGCGTCCCTCATAGGCTGCCGTTCCTTCTCCCTTGTGACGGCTCTGGTATACATTATCCCATACATAATGTTTGGTGGTCGTCTTTGACTTGAAAGGGAACGTTAGGTTATTTACCGTAACCCTGGTTCCCTGAAAGAGAAGACGACCACCAACCACAAGGTCGCTTCAGTCGCCCTCACGGGTTCGATGGAAAAAGAGGGATATCTTCCGGTGAGTGATGGTTTTATACCCTCGGTAGGCGGGACTGAGTGCGTCATCACAGGAAGGGGCCTTTGGCAGCTCTGATATAGAGAGCTCAGTATTACCTACCTCAAGGGCAGGAATATCCCATACATAATGTTTGGTGGTCGTCTTCTCTTTCAGGGAAACCAGGGTTACAGTAAGTAACCTAAAGTTATAGGACGGTAGGCACCTGTGTACGGGTTAGGTTTTACTGTGACTCTTAGGCAAGTACAGTGCTCCCTCTCTATAACATGGGTCTCGGGGGACACACAATATGAGCGTTATAACCGAAGAGCATTATAAATGGGGGAGAGGGTGGGGGGCGCCATCTGACACATCTGACTAAAAAACAAAATAAAATAACTCCCTGTATATAATGCACGTATAGTGAAGCAAAAATGTAACTTAACCTTAATTAACAATGCATAAAGCACCATGTAATCAAAGCTGTATTTTTTCCCCAAAAAAAAAAAAAAAAAAAATAGGTAACATTCCCACTCGTGGAACATTTTAATTACCATTTTTTAAACTATAAATAGCCTGGCTAAACGGCAGCCAGGAGTTCAGTTCGAGGCGACAGACAAGTAAACCAAGTGCAAGAAGGAGAGCGGGTCGGGCGAGGGGAAGAGGGAATGGGCTCGCCCCAGGTTCGGCTGCCAAGTGGGGCTGAAGCGAAACTGAAGCGTCTCGTCTCCCAGAGAAAGCTGCAGCTTCTCTCGCAGCAAAAAAAGTAAATGCATTCGGAAAGATAACCACGTAATAGACCTAATATTTATTTAGTTATAAAACAAATGCTGAGTAAGATGTCTTATAAAGTGCCAGAGCAGCTTTTCTGCAGTTCAGACACTGTAGACTGAGACGGAAGTTAGACTGAGAAGTTGTTTACAGTTTGAACACTGGTACTGTATTTCCTGTAGAAATATTGCATGAATCACTAGTATAGGGAATTGGGGCACATGATGTAGGAGCGTTATATCCGAGGTGTATTATAACCGAGAGCCTTATAGCAAGGGAGCACTGTATTTTCAAAACTATGTTATTGTAAGTTGGGTTTAACACATTGTGAGAGGATAGCATTAGGAAGGAGACAGTCAGGAAGCTGCAGTACTATGTTCCTGTAAGTTGGGTTTAACACATTGTGAGAGGATAGCATTAGGAAGGAGACAGTCAGGAAGCTGCAGTACTATGTTCTTGTAAGTTGGGTTTAACACATTGTGAGAGGATAGCATTAGGAAGGAGACAGTCAGGAAGCTGCAGTACTATGTTCCTGTAAGTTGGGTTTAACACATTGTGAGAGGATAGCATTAGGAAGGAGACAGTCAGGAAGCTGCAGTACTATGTTCCTGTAAGTTGGGTTTAACACACTGTGAGAGGATAGCATTAGGGGAAGGAGACAGTCAGGAAGCTGCAGTACTATGTTCTTGTAAGTTGGGTTTAACACATTGTGAGAGGATAGCATTAGGAAGGAGACAGTCAGGAAGCTGCAGTACTATGTTCCTGTAAGTTGGGTTTAACACACTGTGAGAGGATAGCATTAGGAAGGAGACAGTCAGGAAGCTGCAGTACTATGTTCCTGTAAGTTGGGTTTAACACACTGTGAGAGGATAGCATTAGGAAGGAGACAGTCAGGAAGCTGCAGTACTATGTTCCTGTAAGTTGGGTTTAACACACTGTGAGAGGATAGCATTAGGAAAGGAGACAGTCAGGAAGCTGCAGTACTATGTTCCTGTAAACATTGTGAGAGGATAGCATTAGGAAGGAGACAGTCAGGAAGCTGCAGTACTATGTTCCTGTAAGTTGGGTTTAAACACTGTGAGAGGATAGCATTAGGAAGGAGACAGTCAGGAAGCTGCAGTACTATGTTCCTGTAAGTTGGGTTTAACACATTGTGAGAGGATAGCATTAGGAAGGAGACAGTCAGGAAGCTGCAGTACTATGTTCCTGTAAGTTGGGTTTAACACACTGTGAGAGGATAGCATTAGGAAGGAGACAGTCAGGAAGCTGCAGTACTATGTTCCTGTAAGTTGGGTTTAACACATTGTGAGAGGATAGCATTAGGAAGGAGACAGTCAGGAAGCTGCAGTACTATGTTCCTGTAAGTTGGGTTTAACACACTGTGAGAGGAATTAGGAAGGAGACAGTCAGGAAGCTGCAGTACTATGTTCCTGTAAGTTGGGTTTAACACATTGTGAGAGGATAGCATTAGGAAGGAGACAGTCAGGAAGCTGCAGTACTATGTTCTTGTAAGTTGGGTTTAACACATTGTGAGAGGATAGCATTAGGAAGGAGACAGTCAGGAAGCTGCAGTACTATGTTCCTGTAAGTTGGGTTTAACACACTGTGAGAGGATAGCATTAGGAAGGAGACAGTCAGGAAGCTGCAGTACTATGTTCCTGTAAGTTGGGTTTAACACATTGTGAGAGGATAGCATTAGGAAGGAGACAGTCAGGAAGCTGCAGTACTATGTTCTTGTACTGTTGCGCACGTTTATTTAAAAAGCTGTAACAAAACAGGAACAAAATAAAGAAGGTACAAGGACCAAAATAAAGAGTTAAACAAAACAGGCAAAAACAACAAAAACTATATTCACCTTTAAGCTGGGCTATAGCCTTCACTAAAGGTTCTCTTAAGATCCTTCTTCCCCAAACTCCACCAAATGTTTTAGCTTACTTTATATACACGTGGCCATTCCCAAATCAGCACTTAATGATCTAATTATGGAATGGCCACATTCCATCTGTGGGTCCTGGCAGGGATGGAATTAACCCAATTCCTGCCAAATTTACATTCAGACATACACAATTATTCCACTGCAAGATTTCTACCCTGTCACACACATTTTTAAGTGGAAATACTAATTATTTGAATTATGTGGCTCATGGGCGTAGATCCTGGGGGGGTGGGGGGTATATATATCCCCCACTTTTTGGTCAGGGGGATGACATATGCAATCACCCCCCCAGTTTTCAAGCTTAATTTGTATTATAGTTATATATGCAACATTTCTTCTTTTTGCATCTCATCTTGAACCAGTAAAAACAGAGTGATCCGCTAATTTTATAGAACAGAACAAACTGTATGTCGTACTAAAAAAAAAAAAAAAAAAACATGCTTGAACAGTTGACTAAGCAAGCAGGCGATTATCATATTTCAGCTGAAGAAAAAACTAATGAAACAACGATCATTCTTTTCACAGTCCCCATGGTGACAGATGATTCGGTCGGATTCTGTTTACTTTATTTGTTTATTTTATTATTTGTTTATTTATGTATGTATTTCTTATTTTTTCTCTTTTCGATATGTATTTGTTGTAGCTTGTGACTGCTATTGGATTTTATTGTTTTCATTTTCGCATGCTTTCACTTCTTATGTAATATAAATATCAGGTACAGGTCCCTGAAGTCTTGAAAAGTGCTTGAATTTCATTTAATAAAGTGCTTGATTCCCCCCCACCTCCTGACAAATTAAATTCAGAAGCTTATGTGTTTTTTGCACTTTAACTTTCTGCTTTAACTTGTGATTATTTATTTATTTATTTATTTATTTATTTATTTGTTTGTTTATTTTTTAAACTGAAGCTCAGTAATAAACTGATTGTAATGATTATTTGTATATTTGCCTGTCAGATGTTTGGTGTCTTTGGACTTTCTAAGTTTATCTATTTATGTTAAAGCATTTTCTTTTAGCATTTAACACATTGCAAATTTATAACACATAACATGATTTATGATAAAGGAGCAAAGAAAATACTTTTGATCATTAAAAGCATTAGTACATTTAACTGTATAATTTACTAACTAATATTGCATTGTTTTCAATGCATTGGTACGTGGATGGAATTTGTTTAATTAAAATCGGCATATGATGTCCTTTTAAATTTTGGTCCTTGAAAATATATTGCAATGTATTGACATGATTATTAATACCAGTCCCTTCCACCCCCAGTTTGATTTTTGTGATTATAATCAGCTTAATGTAGGAGACCACAACAGTAAACCAAGCAAGCGGAAAAAATGTAGGTTAAAATGTTATCTCCCCCCAGGTTTTCAGACAGATCTATGCCCCTGATGTTGCTCATCTCAACCTAGGTTTCAAGTCTGTTGATATAACACAATCACGTAGTTTAACAAACAATGGGACATATTTTCAAAGCTTTTACTCCAGTTTTTAATTATTTTTTTTAAAGAAGGAAAACACCTACTGACATTACTAAACTAGTGTCAAACATGAAAGTGCTGTAATTGAAGGTCTCTTAAGCACTCTCAAGCTGTTTGTTCCTCAGTTTTTAATATTACTGTTGAATTTTCCTTTTTCACAAAATATGATTTAATGTATTTTCCCTAGCTTCATTTTCTCGTACAGTACTAGTTCAATTATCCTAATCATAACAGGAACTTACAGCAGCATCTCTTCCAAATGCAATCGCCAATTCTGTTTTCTAACTTAACTCTTTGTTAGTTTCCAGCACTGTATTTAATAACTACATTCTTTACAGGGTCCTGCTTATAACCTTCTACAGTACATCATTGTCACAAAGACGGCCGGAGTGGGTGGTGTCAGACCAGAGCCAGGAAGTAACACACAGAGACTTGGATTTTGGTTAAGCTGAGCGCGTGATCGCGCTCAGCATTTAATCAGAACAGACAGAAAATAAAAGGTTTGAACACAAAAAACACAGCACACGGCACTTTTTGAGGCCAAAATAAATAGGCGAACAAAACGGACTAGACAGTGCACAGACAGCGAACAAACACGGTGAGTACAAAACACTTTATATTTCGTTCTTCCTTATTATTTAGTTTCTCCTTCTCCACACTCGCGTCTCTCCACTCACCGAACACCTAACTACGAGTGACTAAACGTGCATCTATTTATACTGTTTGTGCTGGATTCAATTACTAATTAATTATTCACTTGAATCCCAGCACGTGAATTCATTACGTGCAACCCCGTGCCACACATTTCATTTAACCAGCACGTGAAGTGATTTGTGCCCTCCTCGTGCCTAAATACAAATCTACACTTTTACACACACATGAAACACAGACCCGTTTATATCCCGTGTACCAATCTATACACCAACATTAACACACGCAACATACAACACATAACACACAAAATACACACAGGGCGGGCACTTTGCCACATACCCCCCTGTGCAAAAGCACACATGGCCTCAACGGCCACCTCCCCTTAAATACCCAGCAGTCCAGGCCAAAGTCTCGGGCTGGGAAGGGAGGCTTCAGTGGGCCCATGGCTGGAAATGCTGTCAGCTCCCCTGCCGGTAGTGGCACGGCTGACAGCATGCTGGTCCCGTCCTGCAGCGAAAAAAGCCATGGGGCAGGTGGTCCCCGACCTCCCCTTCTTCGAGCCGGCAGCTCCCTCCTGTGGGGCTCCGCCACAAGAACTCCTGCAGCTAAACTGCTGCTGGGAAAGTGGTCTCCAGACCTCGTCCCCCTTCTTCGGCCCGGCAGCTCCCCTTTCTGGGGCTCCCGCCACCGTGCCTCCCTGTGGAGGTACGGGCAGCAGAGGCAGCTCCTGCTCCTCTGCTCGGGCGGGTGGCGGAAGCAGAGGCAGCCCAGCCCTCTGCTCCTGGTGGTGGTGGTGGCGGAGGCAGAGGCAGCTCCTGCTCCTCTGCTCCTGGCGGTGGTGGAGGCAGAGGCAGCTCCTGCTCCTCTGCTCCTAGTGGAGGAAGCGGTGGTGGTGGCGGAGGCAGAGGCAGCCCTGCTCCTCTGCTCCCAGTGGAGGAAGCGGTGGTGGTGGCGGAGGCAGAGGCAGCTCCTGCTGCTCTGCTCCTGCGGTGGTGGTGGCGGAGGCCATGGGGCTGATGCTGGCCACCAGAGGGAGGCTGTGGCAGTGCTGGCTCCCTCTGCTGTGGCGGCTGGGCTGGTGTGCGCCGTGCTGCCCTCATCAGCATGAATAGAGGGCTGGGGGACACCAGCCTCCTGCCCCTCTCCCCCAAAAATTTTCAGGGGTTGAGCCTGTAACTCCTCCCCTTCCGGCTCTTGGGCTGAACCAGCAGGCATTCTCCCTCTGCTGGTGGCTTGGGTCCCAGGGCTGTGGAAGCCCCGACTTGCCTCCCTTCGGGCTGTGGACGCACCGACTCCTCCTTTTTGGGCTGTGGACGCACCGACTCCTCCCTTTTTGGGCTGTGGACGCACCGACTCCTCCCTTTTGGGCTGTGGGACCACCCGACTCCTCCCTTTTGGGCTGTGGACGACCGACTCCCCCTCTTGGGCTGTGGACCGACTCCCCCCTTTTGGGCTGTGGACGACCCACTCCTCCCTCTTGGGCTGTGGACGTTAGGGCTCCCCCCCTCAGGCGTGGGACGTTCGGGGCTCCTCCCACTCAGGCGAGGGACGGGGCTCCTCCCACTCAGGCGTGGGGACGTTCGGGCTCCTCCCACTCAGGCGTGGGACGCCGGGCTCCCTCCCACTCCAGGCGTGGGGACGTTCGGGCTCCTCCCACTCAGGCGAGGGACGTTTGGGCTCCTCCCACTCAGGCGAGGGACGCCGGGGCTCCCCCCCTCGGGCTGTGGACGAAAAAACCAGCAGGCATTCACCCTCTGCTGGTGGAGATGGGGACAGCAGGTACTCACCCTCTGCTGGTGGTCCTGCTACCTGGGCTGCTGTTCCGTTTATAACTGCCTCCAGGTAGCTGAGGACCAACCCCACACCTTCCTCCCAGGTGCTTACGGTCTGTTCCTTGGCATACGCCTCCCATCGCTCCTTATCCACAAACTGCAGGAACTGGACGACTATTGGGATAGACTGGGCCTCCAGCCCAGCATTTTCCAGCATCCAGTCCCGCACTTTGATGGCGTCTTCTGCCATTTTTTTATTTATTTCCTTTTTTTTTTTTTTTTTTCCAATCCAAAACTGCGGTTCCTGCTCTGGCCTGAGTCCTGAGGCGCTGTCGATCCCACGCGAGGACACCACGTGTCACAAAGACGGCCGGAGTGGGTGGTGTCAGACCAGAGCCAGGAAGCAACACACAGAGACTTGATTTTGGTTAAGCTGAGCGTGTGATCGCGCCAGCATTTAATAATCAGAACAGACAGAAAATAAAAGGTTTGAACACAAAAACACAGCACACGGCACTTGAGGCCAAAATAAATAGACGAACAAAACGGACTAGACAGTGCACAGACAGACGAACAAACACGGTGAGTACAAAACACTTTATATTTACGTTCTTCCTTATTATTTAGTTTCTCCTTCTCCACACTCGTTCTCCACTCACCGAACACCTAAATACGAGTGACTAAACGTGCATCTATTTATACTGTTTGTGCTGGGATTCAATTACTAATTAATTATTCACTTGAATCCCAGCACGTGAATTCATTACGTGCAACCCCGTGCCACACATTTCATTTAACCAGCACGTGAAGTGATTTGTGCCCTCCTCGTGCCTAAATACAAATCTACACTTTTACACACACATGAAACACAGACCCGTTTATATCCCGTGTACCAATCTATACACCAACATTAACACACGCAACATACAACACATAACACACAAAATACACACAGGGGCGGGCACTTTGCCACAATCATTAAAACATATTCCTTGAGTTGCAAAAAAGATCTTTCATATACTATAGGCTGCCACTATTGCACAGCCTGAGACAGATGACAATTTGGAGTAAATGTGCCCCCATGTACAGGACTTTGTTACCAATGCTGCTTGGACAGGATATCTTTTTTAGTGTTTTGAGGGTTGGAACCTTTCTCTTTCTTTCTTTATTTTTTCTTTTTTTTGTTATGTATACAAGGAATTATTGTGCACTGTGTTTGTTTTTTTTTGTTTGTTTTTTTTGCTGCTTTTTTAATGTGTAATGCGATTTCATATTGAAACGCAGGTATGGCAAATTGTTTGCTTGGTGTACATGTTGCGTTTTCAATGTAATATAATATTTATTTTTATAGATTAGGTTTGTGATTGTCAGGTGTTTAGTGTTAATAGCACAACTTTGTTTTTTCTAGTTTGAAAAACTTTGAAATTGTAGTTATAATATAATATAATAAAATAAGTCATTTACTTTATGTTGACTGCTCCTAACCACATTTCCTTATTCAAAACATCCAGACCCTATAGTCTATGTATAGTACATTACATAAAACTTCATCCCATATTTACATGAATCACCATTAAGGAGGCTGTGTGGTCCAGTGGTTAAAGAAAAGCGCTTGTAACCAGGAGGTCCCCAGTTCAAATCCCACCTCAGCCACTGACTCATTGTGTGACCCTAAGCAAGTCACTTAACCTTCTTGTGCTCCGTCTTTTGGGTGAGACGTAGTTGTAAGTGACTCTGCAGCTGATGCATAGTTCACACACCCTAGTCTCTGTAAGTCGCCTTGGATAAAGGTGTCTGCTAAATAAACAAATAATAATAAACCAGCCTGAAGTTCACAGGAGTTAAAATGTGATGATAATATGGCATATCTGTGGGTTATGAAGCAGAACATGTAAGACTGGGTGACAGGCTCAGAGCAGAGTATTTGACACAGACGTCATCCCCAATCTCTGCTTCCCAGGCACAATCTAAAAGTGCCGTTTTCTATTCAATACATTTACCATTTAGTATGCAAGTGGGGGCACCCTGGTTTGGTCTTACAAAATGTGTAACTGATTAGTGTAATCTAACACTGTTAATAGAAATCATCTGATACAAAGACTTTGTGACTTCTAGATTTTTTTTTTAATCCTGTGGCTTGCACTGCAGCATTGCTTTAAACTCTGTCAATGATACAGACCATATGTTTTGACATAGAGTCCGTATAGTTGATACTCAGTTGCAATCTATGGTTCTCTCAATACAATTCAATAAAGTTTGATTACAGGTTGTGTTATGCAGCTATTGAACCTGATGACATTGCTCTTTATTCCTGTTAAACACAACATTAGATTGCATAGTTCTTTGACAACGAACGAATCTCTCACATGCAGCGGAAATACTAACATTTTTTCTCAGATAACTGCTAGCTAAGTTGACAAACCTGTAGCTTCCACACATTATACATATCACATTATGCTAACAAGTTGAGCATTATATATATTTTTTTTATAAAATGTTCACTGTATGCTTGGCTATTGTCAGTTGAAAGAGCTATATCACTGACCAGGGAGATCTTAAAAACACATTCTCTGCTCCATCCCAGTGTGCATATCAGCACATTACCATAGAGCAGGGGTCTCCAACCCAGGTCCTGGAGAGCTACTGGGGCTTCTGGTTTTCATTTCAACCAATCTCTCAGTTACTTAATTGAACCAGTTATTGGCTTAATTAGTCAAGATTAACAGGTGTTCCAGATCTTTAGCCACTGATGATGTAAAGGCACCTATAAAACCTGCTGGAAGGGGCTCTCCAGGACCATGGTTGGAGACCCCTGCGATAGAGGTACTAAAAAGGATTGTTTAATACATTGCTAAAAGCAAGTTGGGAGGGAAGCTGATTGGTCCTGAAAGATGTGTCACTTGATGTTAAGGTAAATGCAGGGGTCCTCAGAGGCTCATACAGTAAATGCACTCCCATGCAGGTTGAGTCATATGATCAGGATCTTACAGGAACTCACTGCATTGGCATGTGAGATACCGTGGGTTGGGGAGTAATTGGCAGGGCATAGCTCACTTCATCACATTACAGCAACTATTACTTGTCTGTCACCCCATGAGTCCAGGTGGAGATGATCTTGACTGGCCTTTGGCCTCAGGGTTCAGTATTTGTTAACATACATTGCTTCGGTTTGACAGGTGAAAATAGGTAATTGGCTGCAGCAATGCCTGATACATGGAAACTGGAGTGAGTAGGCTGCTTCTTGCACTTGTATTACTGAATATAGAAAGCAGATCATTGTTGTGTTGTTATCAAACAAAACACACCATTTACTAGGGGGTGTGTTGTGTGTAATACATTGAACCATTTTAAGCACTTAAAACCAACTAAGTTGATTATTATATATCTAGGCCTATATAAATGATTCAACTATCACAGCATTGTCTGTCTTATAATTTAGGAAAGAGTGCCGCCCTGAGGTTTCAGCCAATACATCGACTCTGTAGGTAAGAGGAAATAGTATTGTTGTGGTATATGATGAGCTTTCTTGCTACATGTGTAAAATAACCATTTTGTCATTGGTTACATATGTGGAGATGTGCATTTTTTTTTCTTGATTTATGCACTTTGTTCTAGACAGCTATATTCAGAACAAAGAAATAGGCACAGAAGCACACAGACATGTTTTGAATATACTGCAAACAAACCAAAAAAAAAAAAAAGATTTAGTTTGCAGTTAGACGCACAACATGGATCTTTGGAATATGGTACCTGTGGCAGGATAAAGCTGTGGCCCAAGATGTTACCGGCATGAAAGAAGACTCAGAAACAGAGACGCTGCAGTGAAACGCCGTCCTCCTCCATACACCAACCCCTACAAAGGATGTGTCCTTCCTTTATATACATGTGGCCATTCCCCAGATAGCACTCAGTTATCTACTTAGATAACTGATTCCATCTGTGGGTCCTGGCAGGGATGGAATTAAGCCCATCTCTGCCAAACTTACATTCAAAATACACCAGGGCCCTATATCTTTACAGGGCTGACCTTTTTATTTAACTTGACCCCTTCTGTAGATAGTACATCTTTATATATCTAGTGACTTTTTACTAAGTTGGCCATTTTAGTATATGTGAACCCCTCGTAGTAGCTACAGATTAATGTGTGCGTGCCTCTTCAGCAGCCTGTTAAATAAGCTCTTGTGTATTAACTGAATTTGATGCATTTGATCCTACCAAAGTGGCACTGGCCTACCCCCTCTTCAACTCTTGAAACGCACACTTCCAAAATCTAGAAAACTATAGTATGATGACATCAAAATTCTAGCAAAAGAATGTTCCATTCTGGTTGCCAGAAGTCATTGTAAACGTAGCCAATGTTACTTCAAGTAACATTAGGTAGTCCAAGACCAGTGTCTTTAAAACCAGCTGCATAACTATTATACCATCTTGGCCTAAATCCAGTGTAAATTTAAGGCAAATGGTTTTAAAAAGAATAACTATCAAAACTGGAAATGAATACTGAGAAGATCAAATTTTGCTTAATCTTCAAATAAAGTCTTGAAGGAAGTAATAATAAACAACATTTAAAATGTAATGTTGTATCCTGCCCAGGGCCTATGTAATTATTGTATCTAGCAGAAGCTTCTAATAAATCATAACAAAATAAGACTAAAGTAGAAAGCTCCATTACTGTATTCTTTTTTTTTTCATTATGTCTGGATTAAGAGCCTTTGGTAATTTAACAATGAAATAAAACTAGTCATCACATTAAAAGTTGAGTTGCTGATGCAGGACAGTACTCTAGGTTTATAGGCAGCAGTTCACATACCAGGTACGCAGGTACGCATTCATACCAATTAAAAAAAAAGCGGACTACCATATTGTTTTTGAGATGCAAAGGCGTACCGGCAGAACATGTTTATCAGGAAAGCCTTTTTCATAAAGGCAGAGAAGGTGCTCATGCTTGCAAGATCAAGCATATTATCTGTCTGTGACCCATACCTGCCTAATGTCCAGATTTTCCCCGGAGACAGGGTTTTCTATTCAGTCTCCAATTTCCAATTTTACAAAAAGGTCCCTCCCTGCTAGTGCTATCATTGGCTGTGTCAAGTTTTTATTACAAAATGGAGAGCGATAGGTGGAACCACTCCAGTTCATAACATCGATCATTTTCTTTAAATGGGCACTTGAAACAACCAATGATAGAAGGGATCTCTTAAGCCGTCCATTCAAAGATTGATGCAGTTACAGGAAGTGGTGTTGTAAAGCTTCCCAAACGTGGATGAGAGGAGTTTCAAAGAAATACATTTCCATAAACATTATACTTAAAATAATTATTTTCCCTCAGTTAAATACTGTTGTGTCAGTCAAGCTAACATGTTCACCAACACTAATAAAGTGACAAAATAATTTAGTTTTTTAGTTTTGAATCCCAAGGTGGGAATATGGTGGTAGGCTATTGAAATAAATAGAGAATGCGGGTGATTTGTTAAAAATTGTAATAGCCAGCAATACAGATGAGGTGGAGCTGGACAGTGACTTGGATGATGACCCCTAATTTTGTGAGTACAAAACCATTTCTGCTGGTACTCATGTGAGACCCTAATGATAAATGTTATGTGAACCCCTGTCTATAGAACAAAAATAAATGGCAATACAAATAAAAAAATCAACACCAATACATTTTTTTTTTCAATGACTAAATAATGAATGAGATCTAAATCCTGGTCATTTTCCAAGAAATGTTATTCTGATTAGAAAACTGGTAGGATATAGAGTTCAGATTAAAGAGAAAATGATGTACCTCCAGCTTGTGCCACATATATTGCAGATTATCACTTTACCTGAGAGCTATGCCAGCTGCTTACAGTTCTTTAACACTCAGCAAACAACTGTGTTTGTAGGCTGTATTGTAGATGATCCACAACTGATAAATAATATTGTCACTTGTGGGAAGTTAAGTCATATTTGTTGAATAATAGTGTCCTGAAAAGCAGCCAAACAAATATGATCCCACAATCCCTCAGTGACCTTTGATGCCCTGAAATGCTCTTTTAATTCCAGCAGCTAGCCGTGGGCAGCTGAGGCTTGTAGCGCCAGGAAGTGAAAGCGAGGCATAATTGTTACTGTTGTACATTAACTTGAAGAAGCAAATTCTATTAAATTCTTGTGAGAACAGAGCTCAAGTGTGTACTGTGGTTTGATTGCAATGACGCCTTGCAACCCTCCATCATACGGAAAAAAACTGATCTATGGGTCATACCTAGGGCTTCTGTTTTCCACCAACTTTTCTACTCTCCTTTAAAAATTCAATTGATACCTGTTAAGCCTTCCGTGTATCTCAATCCCAACTGAGAAATGTGTTAATAGCAAAATTGATTATTTATTGACCATCAATAGCATCACTTTGCTATGTTCCAGTTTCCAAGTTACTATAGATGAAGTAGTGCAGTAAATCTACATTTCTGTTTTCTCCTTCCCATTCAGCCTCATAATTGGCTTGCAGGGCATCAAATTTAGCCTCATGACAGTCACACATTTTTAATGATTATTGTAAAAGGGGACCCAAGTGAGTTTAAACTTGTTTTGATTCACTATATAGAAACGTGGACGATTCATTTTTTCTGGCAAACACTAGTTTGCATAATGCATAATCTGCTCTTGGAATTGTATAGTTTATATTTAACAAGCTTTATGTGCTTTCTTTGTAGTAGCTAGATGGAGTGCACTGTGTGTAATTCAACACAGATTAGAATACATATGGTGAAATCAGATAACTCGAATCCTGGTAGTATACTACACTAGAGCCCCCATGAAAAGTAAAACCGAAGTCCTATTGTAAGTGACTCTGCAACAGCAGTTGTGATGCATAGCTCTCCCCCTAGTCTCTTTGAGTAGCTTTGGATAAAATGACTAAAAATGACTAAATGACTAATTAATGAATTTCCACTACTTGACCTTGAATGCCTCCTGGCATTGAGTCAAAAAGAGCTTTTACTCTTTAAGTCTGTCTCCTGCAGATTTATCTTTTAAAAAAAAAAAACCTGAACATTTCTTGGCCTCTCCATTCCAACAAAACTTCAAAGGAATACTTTATAGCCTCAGTATTCACTTCATCTAATTATTATTATTATTATTATTATTATTATTATTATTATTATTGCTTTTTTCCACCAGTATAAATTTAGTCTGCCAATTTGTTTTACCCACGTTTTCTCCCCAGTGTAGAATGTCCAATTATGTTCCCTCACCGCAACAATCCTCACAGCTCAGGAGAACTGAATGTTCATTACTGGTGACTTTACACAACCAGGACACGAACCTGTGCACCCCTGACTGTATGACTTGCGCTGCAACTTTATGGTTGTACCTTTACCATGCAAGCTACTCAGGGACCCCTTATTACTGTTTCAGCACATAATTGCCGTGTTTGATAAGGTAACCAGCATATGTTTGTTTAGGGTAGTCTCTGAGAAAATAATTTCTGTATTGAGTTTGCAATAAAAAAAAATCTAACAAGCGAGGAAGAATTTACCAATGTACACTGGTGACATTTTATATACTGACTTCATTAAACAAACGCCACCGTGCTCAGCATTGATCAGACAGCCCCAACTGTAAAACATGCTGGTGTATTGAGAGGGTGTAAGGTATGCTTTTAACAGTAACAAAGCCTGTTGATTACATAAAGTTTGCTTTCTATCAGTTCCAGCTTTTTACTCATTCTGTGTGTGCAAGGCCTGTGAGGCATACAGAAAGCAAAGTAGGTGTAGTGTTTTAGCATATTTAGAATGGTACTTACATTGTGTGTTTACTTTAATAAAGCTGCACGAGAAACTACTCTAAAGGAAATTAGATGTAATGTGGGAATGTACTTTATTTCAATGGGACTTAGCACTGATAACAGAAAAGCAGATGCTCATTGATGGTATCTAGCTTTAATTGTATGCACGTCATGCTGTACTCCAGTAACACTGTAATCAATATGCCAATACAAGGCTTAAAGTCTTCCTGGGAGCTTCTTTAAAGAACATCAACTTCACTGTGAAAACGAATGATTTTCTCAGACTCCTCTAAATCTATTATCTGGAGTATGTGATCATTGTACATGAGTATATATTACATTATTATTCCAGTCTGAAATTCTTTTTAAAGATAACACCTTGCTGTTTGTTAGTATTGGAAAATTAACAGTTATTTTTTTATTCTACTTAGAAAAATGTGGAGCAAGCTTTGAACTTAAACAAAGTGCCTTTTAGTTTTTACTATTGTTTTCTTATACAATGCTAAGTACTAAGAAACTTGATGATGTAATACCTGCACAACCGCTATGATGAAAGTGTCATTGATACACTGAACAAGTGCAAGTAAACATTCTAACTTTTGGATAAAGGGTCATGAATTATGAAATTGACTTGTTCATTAGGAAAATATTAATGATGTGATAAAATAACTACTTTGATGAACTGAGCCCAGAGTGGGTGGACATGACTTGATACAGATGGTCTGACAGATGGAATTACATTATTCTTAGCATACTACAGTAAAAGTAAGTTCTGTGGCATGAATCTGGTTCAGTGTCTCCATCCGACGGACAGCAGGGAATAACATGCACTACAGACCACCTCTGAAGAGTTGCTGATGTAGGACCACCAAAGGACACTCTTTTGCAACATTTAAAACATACAATAGAAGGAAGCACAAGTCTCATACTAGGTTAGACATTTTATGCATTTTGCCATAGGTTTTATATATAATTTTAATTCCCCCTTTTTGTATCTTATTTTACAGATAAACAATGAATGAAAGACTGGATTTCAACTCAACATATGTAAATGGACAGACGTGGCTGGATCCAAACTCAACATTTGTAAATGAACAGACATGGCCATTTCCGAATCGTTCCAAGGAATACTTCCACACACAGTACAACACCACTTACGTTGGGTTTTACCTACATCAGCCTCCTGTGGCAGCCACTTTCATTGTCTCCTATCTACTTATTTTCCTGGTGTGCATGCTTGGAAATGGAGTGGTTTGTTTTATTGTGCTCAGAAGCAAGCACATGCGAACAGTTACAAACCTTTTCATCTTAAACCTCGCTGTCAGTGACCTGCTGGTTGGTATTTTCTGTATGCCTACAACTCTGCTGGATAACATCATAACTGGTAAGTCAAAATTATATTTGCAAGTCATGTGCATTAAATGATACTGACTGTTACTGCTTTGAATTATGATGATTACATGATTATTAATAAACTGTCCTTGGTGTTATGCTAACTGATAATGCTATTTTGTTCATCCAGCTGTTATAATTCAGGGAGTTTCAAAACCAGGCAATGCCTCACAGCTTAACAGATCTTTGTAAATTGGAATGGTATTATGAAACAGATGACAGCAGTTTATTTTTGTTGTTGTGCCACGTTTTTTTCGTGCAATACTGAGACTACTGCAACGTTTTCTTTTAACTGTCAATTTCTCAATTGTGGTATAATGATTGATATGATATAATCGTAGAAAATTATTTTATCTCAGAAGATTTTTTTCTCATTAAACAGCAATGATTATTGTATTCTGCAATAGCTATACAATTCTGTTTTAATACCCAATAATAATATGAATTATTGTTTACTCATTTGCTAAATAAACTAGATGGATAACTACAAGAGGAATACACATTTCATATTTCACATCCATTCTTGATTTTGGGTTTAGTAATTGCTGTTAGTTTTACAGTATTTTAAAGACTTGACAAATTAAAACATGAATATTTAGCACCAAGCTTTAGTGACAACTGTGTTCAATGACTTGTCAAATTATTTTACAAAAGGGATGAGGTGAAGACGATCTCTTGCACATTAATCTTCCCCGCCCCAGTTCATTTAGAGACACTGTGCTGAATCCAAATAACCAAGGGTGCCTGAGTTTGTATCTGTTAATGGGTGTGTTACCCTTCTACCACTTGAATACAGATGAATGAACACATCCTGTGCATATCAGAAATCAATTCAATCTTTCTTATATATGGAAACATCTTTTGTTGCATGTTTTTTGCTTTAGTACTGTAAAAAATGTATATTGAAAGTATTTTTCTTCTGTGATGTTATGCTATATTGGATTGGCTAATCCCAGCAGGAAATACATTGATCAATTTGAGCCCTTAGTTCAAACAAAGACAATGTCATCAGTTTCCTATTTTCATTGTGTTTCCATCTGTAAAACATTCTTTCTGCAATGAAAAAACATAAAAACAAGTTAAGCGCTGCTAGAAGCTGTTAAAATAAAGTTAAGAATTGTTTCTTGCTAGACATATAGGCTTAACATGGTCATTTTCCAGTTCTCATTTTGCAAGGAACCTTGGCACATTGTTTTATTCCTTGTAATAAAAAAAAAAGACTATGACAGGCCAACTGATGGTTAGAAAGGCAAGAACAGGAAACAGGGGAACAAGAAAATAAAATCAAAGCTGCAGATTTCTGTCTTACCTCAACACACGCAACTTTAAACATTCTGCTTTGGTAGCACTTGTCTCAGTGGTGAAACAGCTGACTTCACAAACTGTTCCTACAGCATACCACTCTGGCTGGGCTTTCTGTATTTATTTATTTATTTATTTTTATATCCACCTGTCTATGTAAGTGAACCTTAATTAATTAAACTGAATGAATGTTTGGTTAGTCGGTCAACCAATCAAGGCCCCAGTTTGAGGGGACCTGGGAGCCAATTTTCATAAAAGGTCATGCCAACCTTTACCATGCTTTCTATCTGTGATGAAGGACAAGCCAAAACTGTAATAGATATATCCCTCACTCTTCTACTTTTCCTCTTCCTCTTTCTTAATGCGTTTCTTGTCTCTTAATGTTAGTAATTTTGATCAGAGCTACAGTTGGTGTTTATAAAAAAGGTGTATGGCAGAGGGAAGTACAGTATGAAGTTTGGAAAAGGAAGTTGACGTAGAAACACCTGAAATAAACACTGCTCAAAACCAAATGGAAGTGGTCTTATATTTATCTAGCTTGGTAAAATAATGTACAGTTATACAACTAAAACACAGCTCACCCCCCAAACTGACAATTGAAACCAGGATATGCTACAACAGCTATAGCGCATTTAACAATATCTTGTTTTTGTTTGGTGTGAAAGATATTGCGTATTCTGTTTATTCGTGTTTTCTATATACTGTACATACTATTTCCTATTTGAGGTGCCGGTAAGCAAGTCTTGCATATAAGTGTGATTTTTTTTTTCGACGAAATCTGTTCTTTTCGATCATGGGAGGCGTGTGAGTCAGTCTGTATAACATATTGAAAAAATTGAGAGGACTGTTCTGTATGTAACAATATAAGGCATATGTGCATTTTCTGACAGTTTCTTTTATCGGCTGTGATGAAGCCCATCGTCTAAACATCAGCACATTCACTGCAAAGACGCAACTACATTGCAAATATAATTTGAATTGCTGATCATATGTACTGTACCTTTTGCATAATGTCGTTATACCCATGATCATAAAACAGGCATTACATTTCCATAAGACACATTGCACAGTATTTTCTTTGTCAATGTTAAACAGCTTGATTTGAAATCTGTCCCTTCATCCTCTTCAACACATAAGCAAAATGAATGGCATTTGCTCGCACCTTCCTCCAAGTCCCTTACTTGAGTACTGTATTGAGCTGACTGTTCACAAGAATAACAAACATGGACCATTTAGTGTTGACAGGTTGACCAGATGAATTGTCATTACATTTGACAACGGTTGTTAGCCAGATAAAAATAAAACAAAACGATGTACGTTTTTTTCAACAGGGTGGCCATTTGGAAGTCTGATGTGCAAAATGAGTGGGATGGTTCAAGGAATATCAGTGTCCGCATCTGTGTTTACTTTAGTGGCTATTGCAGTTGACAGGTAAATATATTTATATCTCTTATCAACATACATTTACACTTATTGGTGCATATAAAGTGTCTTTTTCTAATACAGTAATTTCATTAGTTTTGCATCAATAAATGGTGAGTAATAAATGTACTGGTTAGACCACAATACCTTTTATATTTTAACATAACATCTACCAGTAATTAGTCAAAACAGCATCCAAGTATAGTAGCACCTCGTTATTAAGGCATTGTTTCATGAGCCAGAGAGTCTGTATTTATTAAACAAACTAACCAATAGTAACACCATTTCATAACAATTTGAATTGATTTGTTAGTTTTTTACTTAAAATGATCCTAATTGATTCCGGATTCCTGATTTTTTGGGTGTTCACACCTCAGATGAAGGTGAGGGGTGGGGTCCAGGGGGGGGTAACCTCAGTGGTAGAAGCACCGTTCAGTGGATCTTCTTGTTGGAAATGATACAAAAGTATGCTCTGCGATGTCTTATTGTGGCAAATTGTTATTATTGTCTTTTTCAATTGATAACATAGCTAAAGCATTTAATCGTTCGGTTTTCAGACATTTAAAAAATATATATTACATGTGTATTTATTTAAATTTAAATTGTCCCTGAATCTAAAAAATAAGACCTTCAATGGAAGTCACAATTAAGGCTAAAGGGGGGAAAAAAACAGGAACCAGCAGATAGTTTATATAGACCTAATAAAAGACTGATCAGCTACAAACAGTAAAAAAAAAAGTAATTTGAAAACACCTAGAAAAAAAAAGGCTGATGGAGCTATCAAATGATAAAACATGTTATATAAATAATATTAAAATAATACAAATATACTGTATGGTATATTCAATAACCGATTACCCCAAACAGGCAGTAGTGGTCGGTAAATTAACAACAACAACAAAAAAAAAAACAATTACCGAACACAGCAAAATATTACTGAGCTTAAGTTAAAGCACAGCTTAAAAGCAGCAGCCTCGGGAGAAAAAGGAACAGACCATGAAAAATAAAGGCAGATTAAAACTGCGAAAAGAACAAAGTTGAACAAATAAGAGTATTTATAAACAGTAATTTAAAGTTAGACGAAGTTAGACAAAGATTAATGAATTTTTTTTTAAATATTTAAACAGTTTAAACATTTTCTGTCTTTCCACAAAGTTACACACTTGGCAAGACTGAAAAGAGACGAATCATGCTGCTCATATTTATAGCCTTTGTTGTCTTGGCACATGTGCGCTGATCACCGTGCTTTCGCTAACCGGGCTGCGCTCCATCCAGACATGTTTAAGTCAATCATAGCCAGTCCTGGCTGACGGCTGGCTGCTATGGCGCATGTGCACGGCCGATTTGGGTACTCGCATTTCTGAGCAAGCACAGCCTGGCTTCAGCCAATTAAACAGATGGGATGAAAGGCATTGTTGATGTGTCAGTGTCACGTGAGTGGGGAAATTAAATGCACGTCACTCATTAATAAGAGACTGGGGATTCAGTGAGCAAATGAACACTGTTAACCGGTCGCCCCTGATTGTTTCCTTTCTTAAGTCCTTTCACATTACATCAGGGTCAAAGCATGCCACAGACTGCAAAGCAAGTTAGTCATTATGGGAAGCAGCTGGTCTGTTAATCACAGGACAGACAGTGTTAGGGACTGGTCAATTTCAAGACTACCTCAAAGTAAGACATGTAAACAAATATGCATTTAACCTACAGATATGGCCAAAAGCTTTGCATCACCCTATGTAATTAACTAATTTTACTTCATAAAGTCAAATGAAACCTGCTGAATAATGTTACTTCAACATATTGAATTTCATACCGCTTGGTAGTTTTCTATATACCGGTACTTAACGAAAAAGTGACAGAAATGGAAAAATATGACATTTCGAAATCTAACATGAAATACTGTACTAATATTATGGCTTCCGGTAGACTTTTGTGATATCATTTTGTAGTTTATTTGATTACATGATAAGAACATAAGAAAGGTTACAAACAAGAGAAGACCATTCGGCCCATCTTGCTCGTTTTGTTGTTAGTAGCTTATTGATCCCAGAATCTCATCAAGCAGCTTCTTGAAGGATCCCAGGGTGTCAGCTTCAACAACATTACTGGGGAGTTGGTTCCAGACCCACAATTCTCTGTGTTAAAAAGTGCCTCCTATTTTCTGTTTTGAATGCCCCTTTATCTAATCTCCATTTGTGACACCTGGTCCTTGTTTCTTTTTTCAGGTCAAAAAAGTCCCCTGGGTAGACATTGTCAATACCTTTTAGAATTTTAAAGCTTGAATCAGATCGCAGCGTAGTCCTCTTTGTTCTAGACTGAATAGATTAAATTATTTTAGCCTTTCTGCATATGACATGCCTTTTTAACCAGGAATAATTCTGGTCGCTCTTCTTTTCACTCTTTCTAGAGCAACAATATTCTTTTTGTAGTGAGGTGAACAGAACTGACACAATATTTCACGTGAGGTCTTACTAATGCATTGTAAAGTTTTAACATTACTTCCCTTATGTTATAGCATGGAAGCACATGGCAGGTGATGGAATAACTTTGCCATCTATAACCTATGAAACTTTTGAAGTGAACCATGTCGTTTGAAAAAAAAAGAAATGATAAGAGAATAGTGGGAATGGCACTTAAAATGAATAACTGATTCAAAACATGGATATTAAAACTTTAGTGACGGCACCGTAAAGGATTAGGAGTAAAATCATAGACAAATGCCAGTGTTTGCTATGTGTAGAAGTTAAAAAGTTCAAAATATGTTTTTATTTCTTGTTACTTTTACACATGTTTAAAAGTCGCAATTAAAAAGACTTGAGGGAAGTCAATTTATAATAGTATCTATTTTTTTCTAGGTAAAAATCTATGTAACTCACGTAAATCCCATGCATTTGATCACCCAATACACAAGTATACTTAACAATTGCTTTTTCTGTTTCTCTTTCATTTTTCCATTGACAGGTTTAGATGCATTGTTTACCCTTTCAAGCAAAACTGGCAATCTCAACTGCAATACTGATTATTGTGGTTATCTGGGTTCTGGCTATTTCAATCATGACCCCATCAGGAGTCATGCTACAAGTAACTGAAGAGCAAAATGAGAGTGTTGTTAGGTGAAGGCAAAAAAAACCAACCCTTTCTACTGGTGCAGAGAAAATTGGCCAAATCAAGAAATGAGAAAATATACACCACTGTCTTGTTTGCAAACATTTATCTTGCACCCGCTTTCCCTTATAGTGATCATGTATGCTAGAATTGGGATTACTCTTTATAAGACGTCTGTGCCTGTATGTGGAAAAAAAAAAACCAGGCAATGAAAACCGTCAGATAGTCAAAAAAAGAAGAAACAGAGGGTTATAAAGATGTTACTCATCATTGCCTTTCTGTTCATTCTTTCCTGGTTACCCCCCTGTGGACTTTGATGATGCTTAGTGATTATGCAAACCTCAGTGAGCACCAACACAGAGTAATCAACATTTACATCTACCCTTTTGCACACTGGCTTGCCTTCTTTAACAGCAGTGTTAATCCCATCATCTATGGTTACTTCAATGAGAACTTCCGTAGGAGGATTTCAGGCAGCTTTCAAGTTCCAGTTGTGCTCAGCTGATGTAGAGCGCAAAGAGACCTACTCTCGCAGGGTCCAAGGAAATGCTGTGCTACCAGTAAGCATCCAAAACCCTAATGATCCTATATCAAACCTGACGAACAGCATGGAGAACCACAGTTCCAAAAGGAATGCTGGTCTAAATGAGCAGGACTTGATTATGGAAGACCTTGAAAATGTATCAAATAACAATGGTATCCAAAGAGATTCTTTATAATACCAAGCACTTATTTAAAAAAAAAAGATCAATATTTTAATTTTTTGCACCATATTATTAAATTCCAAAATTGAGCATAAATTGAAAAAGTGGTAAAGGAATATCGCAGACCCAGAACAGACCATAAAGAACATGAGGTACATGGGTATATAGTAGAAATTATTATGAACCAATTAGTGTGACATAGGTGAACCAAATAGCTCATGATTTCACGCCAGATATAACATTCAACCACCCATTTTACAGAGTTTTTTTACTGGAGCAAAGGTAAAACCTTGCTCAAGGGGAGTCCAGGAACCAAAAGAGTCCACACCATTTTATAGAAAAGTGACAATTAGTGTGACATAGGTCCAACAAAACCTGTAAAGATGTGAAACCTTGCAGCCAACTCAGGAACCAAAAAGCACACCATTTTTTGTTTCAGGTCCAGCAAACCTGTAAGATGTGCCCTCAGCACTCAAAGCATTTTTGTTTTGGACTTTTGGACGCCTCTGCAATTTAATTGGTGACCAAACAGAAATTAGGAACTGGAGCAGCTCTAAGATGGGGAACTCCAGTGCAAAAGTGACAGAAAGCAAATATATAGTATTAAGGTACTGGCTTCATCCAACCTGAGATTTTCTTTTCGTGTTATTTTCTAAAAGTGTAAACATTTATGTATATCGGAGGACAACAAAGTTCATTATCACACCGTTGAGAACAAGGGTAGTAAAATGAGAGGCCCCCCTTTCCAGTAGTCATCAGAAATAGTCTTATAAGTCAACACAATGACAATTCATAGGGAAAAAAAAAACAAGTAGTATCTTTTGTGGGAGGTTAGGGGAATTATGATTGGTTTAAAACAAGACTCTTACAATCAAAAGAATTAATCAAACTGTTAAAATAGTGCATAGTCTCTTCTGCATTTCAGTGGATATACATTGGGTTACCAATCAATGACATTTAATTCTTCTTCTGATTGTAATTTGAAGCCAGCTTGGGATCAGTCTCCATATTATTTAAATGATATGATTGTTATGATTATAAAATATAATGGAATGAATTGCACTCAAAATATTATGTGACCTGTTCCAAAACCTGAGTCAAATTGTCTCTTGGGCCATTTTGCTGGGTATTCTCAGAATAGGTCACAAACATGTACTTATAATGTATATAATTTGAAAAAAAAAACTATGTGGTAATATGTAAAACAGAATTGACAGTGTTTGATTGCTTTTTTGGATTCTATATTTTTAATTTGAAAACCAGAGAACACAATAGTAGGAATGTATAAGCAGCATGTTGGAAGGATGGACACAATGAATTTAAGTTGCTCTGCCATGTGTAATTTAATGTTTGCTGCATTAGGAACTGGTCCTTTTTATCCCGTGGTGCACGATTTCATATATTGTCTGCCTGACTTGGAGTGGAGGTATTTTTTTCCATCCATCACACTTTTTTTTTTTTTTACATTTTTAAGTACATCAATAGAGCCAGTTATCCAAAAGCATGTGTATGGCCAAATGTGTTTTTTTCAGTCGTAGTGACAGGGATATGTACTCAATTGACTTTCAAATCTTGATTCAGAACCAGCCTAATTACTATAGGATTACATTGGCCTGAAAAAGTTCCACTTACAGTATAAGTTAAAATACCTGTGAGATGTATTAGACCTTGCTGTTCTCAAGTGCCCCTGTTTCACCTGAAATAGTTTTCAGGACTTTTTTTCAGAATTATAAACAGTTTAACTGCCAATCTCCCCAAAAACATGGTGCAGCATCGAGAGACTATGGTGGTGCTGAGTGTCGTTTTTCTCAGCTGTGAAAGTGGCAGTATTTGAGTTACAGGTTACTTCTATTTAGATAAGCAGGTTAATCTTGATTCCACAAGAATTGCTCTGCAAGTCTCTCTGATCTCTCTGATACAGGAAAGCAAGACAATACCAAAATATAGCATGAGAACTATGTGTAACACTATGATGGTTTAATTATGCTGCTGGCTCTTTAATGTACATGAAAAAAGAATATTCCCATTAATATAAATCTGCATCATTTGGAAATGTTGTGGTGCTGTTTAATTCTGCATTTTGAGCATTCTCTTCTTAACCTCTGGCAAGGTCGAGTTTATTAAATGACATCTTGTCCAAAACAGTTGACCTTTGTTGTGCTGATCTTATGACAGTCTCTTACAAATGGTATTTTTAACTTGTGCAAAGTTACAGATTCCTAAATTCATATTTGGGAAGGGCTAAAAAAGAATGGTGCCTTACTGTCCTGGGTTTGAAAAAATCATTGTGGGTTAATTAAATAATTATTCCCCTCAAAAAAAGATTAGTCTGGGTAAGTCCCCTTAATAACACAGTATTAACATAGTACAAACATAACAATTAATGTATTAATATTATGAATAAGTGTTGAATGTATCATCAATGAATAGTTAATTAATTTGAATTGAATAAGAAATCTGGTGTGAATTCATTTGTGACATTCTATTTATGAAACTTAAAATAATGTGATACCGCAGTATCATATGACTGCATTTATCAACCAAGAATAAATCGATTTTTTAAAATGTATAACCCAGGACAGTGTTTTGTGAATCTGAATTGTGTTCTATGGCTTGTGAATATGTCTTGTAATATCGGATTGATGTTCTCATTTTTTGGTATTTTCTTTTCCTAAGTAATACAGTATGTTCTATGGTTTCCAGTAATACATGATATGAACTTTAATATCTTGGTGCATCATGATAAATGCAAATCATTTTCAATCGTATTTTACGTGAAAAAAAAAAAAAAAAAAAACGTTTCATTGAGTAGATTTACAAACTGTTGTTTGATGTTTCTTCGTGCATGTTTCAAACAGTTTTGAACTACTAGAAATCATTTTCCACCTTAATAGACTTCAGGGTTATGGCATTCATCTTTTTTGTTTGAACTCAGATTTAAATATTGAGAGGGTAAGATAGTATAGGAGTAACAGAAAATAAGAAGAGTTACAATTTGTTCTGAAATCAAGCAGACTGTAGTCATCGAAACTTGAAATAAAAGGTTGATCTCATGAGGGTACCTTGATCATAAGACACGTCAGCCCATCAACAAGTCAGTGCAGAAAGTAATGGCATGAACAGTTTGTGGTGTATTAAGACATTCGTTTTTTGTCTCTTAAAGGAGTGTTAACCAAGGGTGTAAAATAGGATTTATTATCTCTTTGTAGCATTAGCAGTATTGTAACTTGTCCCCCTTTCTTGTATTGCAGATCTTTTGCTTCTTTGTTGGTGTTTGCACTTTAATTTGGGACATATAACACTGGCTGTGTTTAAAAAAGACTTCTGGCACCCAGAATTGATCATTGTTTTGCTAGAATTATGATGTCATCATATCATCATCATACTATAGTTTTCTAGATTTTAGAAATGAACGTTCCAATCATAGAACATCTGGAGTGGGTAGGTCAGTACCAGTGGAGTACAATTAACATTGTCCCATGGGTCAAAATGCGTCCAATTCAAGGGACAAATTAAAGAATCATCAGCTTATTGAGACAGAAATACACGTCCTTATATCCTGTAATCCCGTTGCAAATCTTGTGTTAAGAAATGCATCTCGCCAAAACAAACAAACAACAAAAAATCAAAACAAACAACGCAAGGGCCAATGAAACTCGGTATGAAATAAAAATTCCAACCTGGGATAGGGCACAAGGACACAAGAGCCGCACCAGTGCTTCCCACAATTGTCAAAAGTACATTCTCAGAAATTTCACAACATACGTCTTTGAATAATGTCAGAACAGGTTAATCTGTTTATGCTGTACGTTTTCATGCATATAAATTAAAACTGTAATATACAGGTTGATATATACCCCTTCCAGACTGTGGCTGATAAAGTACTGCAATATCAGCAACAAGCTGGGCTCTATGTTTAGATCAGTCAATAAACCCTAACCCTTACAGGCCTTCAGATTATAGCATCGAATACGTCTCTTATACTAATTATAGTCATTATAACCTTTCTTTGAAAATGCATTGGTTTGATTGTAGCGATTCTGATAGTCATAATGCTGAGTAACCAAAAAACAAAGTACATATTAACTGATGTAGTAAAACGTCATTTAATTAGCGGTAGCATGTTGGCACAACTTTCGCTCCTTCTCCACCCTCGCCCCGCAGTGGTGGAATGACCTTCCTACAGATATCAGGACTGCCCAGTCCCTGACCTGGCCTTCTCAAGACTCACCTCTTCAGACAGCACCTGTAGAACTCCTCTTTTCCCTCTGGACACTTTATCACTCTTCCTTAATGCGCTTTACTTGCTCTTATCTGCTCCCTATTTTACTGCATTTAATCCTGTACTTTAGAGTACTGTAATCTGTCACAAGTGTTATTTAATCTGTAGTATTTTGTATTTAATTATATCCTGATGTAACTATCACTGACACTGTTATCTGCTCCGTTATTGAATCCTATTTTGTCATATACTGGATAAGGGTGTCTGCTAAGGAATAAATAATAATAACTTTAGGACAGGACTTTTGAGCTGCAGTATGAGGGAATCTTAATAGAAACATTTAACAAATAAAACTTGCCAGAGATTGCCAGTAGAATGCTCCAGTTGCTGTAAACTGATTAAGTGAGTCAAATTGGAACGTTTCTGTAATATCACTCTAAAAATCGTTGTAAATACGCTTTTTAATCTTGCGATGCATGCTACATGACATATTTGCAAAGCCGTTTCTTAATTCCTATAAAATGACACCCACTGGCATAGCACTTAAACGTTTGTTGTAAACCCTTGTCAAAATAAAAAAAGGGTTTTTTTTTTCAGGAATAATGGCACGACAATCATAGTATGCTACCTCTATTTTCATTTTAAATGTAGCCACTGTAGATCAAACAAAACATATTTTTCTTCCTGATATGTAAGCACTTCCTTTGTGGTCGGATACATGGCCTGATTGCAGCTTGACCATTGGCGTGAAACTGAGCTGCAGCACAGGCTGTGATTTCATTTACTTACAAAGCTTTGTCTTTCAAATATCTGCATATTACATACTGGAGTATTGCAACACAAGCATCTACAAAACATCTTTGAAACCTTGGTTAACACTCCTTTTAGACAGGACCGACACAGTATTATAATGACAGTGAAACAGGGCAGCGGCTCGAAAGAATTTAGTCAGAAAGAGTTTTAAAATGTTTTAGATTGAAGCATCATAAGCAGAGCTCCATCATTAAAACATCAATACAGAAATGTCATAACCTTTCCATTTAGCAGTTATGTTTGGCTAACATATTAAAAATATATATATATATATATATATATATATGTGTGTGTATATATGAGATGTTATTAATGTGTTGTAATGAAGCACTTGTGTTTATATTTAATTGAAGCTTCATTAAAAGTAGCTGAAAGAACACATTTCCATTAGCAGTTAATTACGAATAAAGAATGCTGCGAGTTACAAATGTGACATTTGAATTACATTTTTTAAAATAATTTTTCATTTGGTTATAATTAGCGGTCTACTTAAATCGCGGTAAAATGTATGTATTTTTCGCAAGTAGGTTACAGAATATAATTAGGATTTCGCAGACCTGTTTAAACATTAAATAAACCTAAGTAGACAATATTTCAGAGCACTATAAAAGCCTAAAAATAGTGGTACTTGCTTCCTTACTAAAACAGAGTGCTGTCATTTGTTAAAGGCAAGCATGCAGCATCCCCCAGCAGTTGCTGCTGACATTCTCTGTCTGGTGTGGACTTGCCCATACATTGAGACTGCACGTTCTGCATCCACTGAATTGGTTGGAAGTGTAAGGCAAAACTTTGTCAAGTTATACAAATCGATTAGAAACAGTCTCAAAACACCCAAGAGCATCTGGCATATTTTAATAAAAGTACTTTGCTTTTTTTTGCTTTGTCGTCCATTTTCGTTATTTTGCTCAATGCTGAAAACTAGATTTAGCAACCTAAATCAAAACAATGCAGCAGTGACTTTGTACAGGTCACAGTCAGCAGTGACTTTGTATAGTACAGGTCACATGTCAGTACAGACATACTGATGGGCTCATTAAAACACCATTGTCATTTGAACAGTAAATAAGAACATTAACTGCTTTGGAGTATTTTGTTTGGAAATGTTATTTGTCTAAGTGCAATGCACACAGGATTGAAGGAATAAAAAAAAGCCTATCTACAGAAGGAAGATACATCTGTTTTTTTTTCCCCTCCTCTCTCGCATTTGTCCGGTATGCATTGGCTCCTAAAAAAGGTGAATTTCGCAGTGACCCTCAATTTCCGATTTCCACGAAATCGCGATTTAGGTAGACCCTAGTTAAAATTATGATGGTAATTTGGATTTGTAAGAAAAAATTAGACGATTGGATAATGTGATATATGCATTGCCTGTAAGTGGGTCTTAAATCTTTTGATTGATTTCTAGATTTTTAATGAATATTTTCAATGTAATGAAAATAAATATGCATAACCAAGACTTTGACCCAGTAAAAAAAGACAGTGTTGGCTGATTTTGGAAATAACCTCTTCAATAATTTCTTATTGGATCATTGTATTTGGAATGAATCAGCATTTAGTTAGTGTTACCAGACATCCCAGTTTGACCGGTACAGTCACCATGTCTTTTCAGCTGTGTCCCGTTGTCCCACCATTTTTCCCCAAAACCTTCAAAAAGTCCCGGTTTGCAACCTAGCGAGACAGCAAAAAAAAAAAAAAAATAATAATAATACATAAATAAATGGTATAATCACTGTTGTAATGTTTATTGTGTATATACAGTACATAATAATGGATGTAGAGTAAACAGCAGGGGCACATACAGGGTTGGAAGTACTCCTGAAAACAATCACAGGTTTAGAGGATTTCTTTTTGTAGCCAGAACTGGATGGAAGTGTTTAATTCTTTGCATGACCTTTGAAAGGCATTAAAAGGTTAGAGAACCTTACTGAAAACATGCAGTATAGAAAGGGTGACGTGGCAAGGGAATTCAGGCATTGCAGCACAAGCCACGGGCTTCTCCCCAAAATGCTGAACCCTTTTTGCACCCTGACGCTTTCACATCTCACTTACTTGGGGTATGTGTGAACACACTTGTTGTTCATTGTACTGAATGCAACGCTGAGGTCATTCTCAAGATGTTGGGGGTCTGAACAATTTTGTTCACCTTATCGTTTTGCCTCATTTCTCCTCGCCCAGTCTCGCTCAAGTCTTGTATATGTAAATCTGCCTTCATAGCGATACAAGCACTATATTCAAACACTATTTTAAACTATGTGCCCCGGTTCTAAACTTTGGAAAGCTGGTCACTCTACATTTAGTTATTTAATGTGCACTCACAAGAATACATTTAATTACATAATACTGTGGGTTTTTTTTTTTTTTTGGTTTTTTTTTTAACATATGCTAACTAACTAGAAACACATACTGTACAGTTTTGCTTTTTTGTAATGATAGGCTATATATATTGAGTATGAATAAGTAACCTGTTTAAACAGCTGTGTTGAAATATGTATATGTGTTTTTGCAATCATTAAAATAAAACCATACTTAACATGAGTCAATTTCATTTTTGCTTACATATTCAAAAACAGATTTAAAGTTCTAATATATTTTAACTACATAAAGTTTTATGGAGTGGTGGACGTTCACCAATATTCTCAACAAAAAGCAATGTGCCTCTTCTGTTTGTAAGTTTCTACAAGCTGTCATTCACGAGTCCTGTAATTTGTGGGTTATTGAGGTTTTTTTAGCCAATAATAGTCTAGAACAGTTTCACAAATATTAAACATTAATGCATCAAACAGATTCTTTACATAAAGGTTGAGATTGCTTCTCAATTTAAATTGAATAAAACAGAGTTGCTTATGTTTCTCTTTACTTTTACATCTTTTAATTAATATTACACCATCCTGTAATACCATCATTCTTAAATTAATGTCATTTGGACCCTATTAAGAGTATTATTTGAGTCGTTATTTAAAGACGGTGTAAAGATCCTTTACTAATTGTTTACTGTGTCTTTAAATAACCTAGATAGTTCTTTAATGGCATCTGTTGCACAGAGGGCTGAGAGCTGTGAAGACATGCCATGAATGGGAGTAACGTGGGTAACTAGCGGCCTAAACAGAAGTAACTGTCATGTGTGTTATTAAATGGAACTCGGGAACTAGGCTAGGTATGGTCTGAAACATGTAAGTGCTATTATTGCATTGATGATTAAAATGCAGTTGCATTAATTAAACTACTCTAATAGCTTTTTGAATTAAATAAAATAGATTTTAAAAAAGTTTTTCTTATAGCAATTGTGAATTAAAGTGTTGTGTATTGCACAAATTAAGCCCCTTTTAAAACTAAAGAATCTCTGCTAAATCCTTAAAAATACACTGTTGTCATGTGCTTATAAACAGTCACATCCATTTTACAGTACCATGCACTTAAAGAAAGCTCTCAGTTTGCATGTGTTACTTTCAGGTCAGGTAGTGTTATACTTACACTTGCTACAGTTGGTCTATGAGAGGTGAAAGTAACAAAAAGTAAATAATATAATGCAAACTCATCTAGTAACAAAAAACGAATCCATTAACAACAAAACAGCATACCTTAACTTGAAATTCAATTTACTCAAGGATAAAAAAAACAGCATACCTTTAAATTGAAATTCAATTTACTCAAGGACAAAAACAGCATACCTTAAATTGAAATTCAATTTACGCTACGGTCATAAGATCTTTATTTGAGCTGTGTACTTTTGCTCCACAGTTTATTTAAATACGTCTTATTTGAACTATGCAAGCACAAAGTGTCAATCATTCCCCTCAGCCTCGCCCACTTGAAATCAGGGCCTGCTTTTGCTGTCTGCAGACACGTTCAGCCAATCACAGCTAACTTTAGTTGGAACCCAAAACTGACACTCAACAGACAAGTTCTGGATGGGGGCACCAAGCTTTACAGAAGGACCGGGCTGAAGTTAGTTACTTATTCCCGATTCGAGGGCTGCGCTCACACACACACACACACACACACACACACACACACACAGTCGGGCTTCTTAACTCCACAGCAGCCCCGAAGAGACTGGCTGCTTTCTTTAAATACCCTGCACCCGGCTCTAATATACAATGATAGCCAAGTGCAGGGTATAATTAATAATAAAACAATAATACAATAACAAATTAAGGCCTTTCAGCCTGTGACCTTCTGGCAGGTGTAGTCCTTTGCTCCCCAAGACTACACTTTCTCACAGTACACAGCTCAAATAAAGATCTTGCGCACCCTAGCGTAAATTGAATTTCAATTTAAGAGAAGCTGTTTTTTTTTGTACACAGCTCAAATAAAGAACTTCTACACCTAAGATAAACTGAATTTCAATTTAAGGTATGCTGTTTTTTGTCCTTGAGTAAACTGAATTTCAATTTAAGGTATGCTGTTTTTTGTCCTTGAGTAAATTGAATTTCAATTTAAGGTATGCTGTTTTGTTGTTACTAGATGAGTTTGCATTATATTATTTACTTTTTGTTACTATTCCCTCTCATATAGATCATCTCACCTTCTTTCCTGTAGTTAACCAATGCAGGTCCCCACAGGCCATTTGACATGAAATATTTGCCACAGGCCATTTGAAATGAAATATATGAGCAAATAAGAGCCCTACTGTCAACAGCCTGTAGGGCCCTCATTCGCTCATTGTTACTGTATATCAGTTGTAGTTGAATTATCTTCTATGCAGTTACTGATAAGCATATGTTTCACTGGTAACAGATGCCTCCAGTGCTGTAATGTGACATCAAAATGTCAAATGAAATCTGTCCAATATGATCTTTATATTCAGATAACAAAGTGAAATCCTGAACTACAGTGAGTTTGCTGATGGTATTGGAATTATTTTCAAATAACACAATTAAGCTAACTAATGTGGAATATAAAGATCATATTATTGCTAATAAAGGGCGAGTCAAAGCCATGCCTTGCAAGAAAAAAAAACATGCACAGCACATGCACATGCACACACTGAGCCTGTGTAACACATGACATGACAGGAAATCCAATCAGGCCTCTCATTTGTTGCATGGGGGGGCAGAGTGAACCCTGAGTTCCATGATCATTGAATCATTGTGTGTGTGGGCAGGCTTTGTGATTGACAGTTTGCAAAGCACAGCACTGGCATAGAATGACCAAGTGGCAAATTGAAAGTAATTCATTTGAATAGAATGCTCAGTACTGATGTAGAATAGATTAAACAGATAGGAAAAATGGTGAGCATTGAAATTTGAATTATAATGCATTTATATTATTGAGCTTGATATTAGCATTTTCAATTTGTCATGTATTAATTCAACTCAAGTGTTGAGCTTTGTCTGTTTGACAGTTGTTATTTAAATTAAAGTGTTGGGCTTTATCTTTTGATGTTTAAGGCACCAGCTTTGACAATCAAATTGCAATTGTAGGGACCAAATTTTAAATAAAGATTCTCCGACAGCTGATATGAAGCAGCAGTTTTATTAAGCAGAATTCTGGAGTCTGCTAATGACATTTTCAGTCTGCTATTGCTTCCTGGACACGTAGTTACAAGGTACAGCTTTTTTTATAATAATGCACAAACAAGACAAAATAGTGTGTGTGCGTGCAGCAGAATGTATATTCATCTTAAAAGGAAACAAAAGTATCACAAGATGTTCTCGTTACACACACAAGATGTTCTCAGCACACAGCCAAAGTGTGATGTCCATGTAAAGTGCTGACTTACCTATCCATATTTCAACATAGCTTACACAGATGTACTCAAGCATTTTCATACTACATATTTAACTAATATTTATTTTAACCCTTCACCCCCCACTTTTGGCCCGTGGCCAATACAGCCCACGAGGCCAACATGAGACTGTCTTCTCCCCCTGTTAGAGGTTACCAGCACATGACAGTGAGTGTCTTTCCACCTACTCGATTTTAGAGCAGTGCATTCTTCACAGCTGACCGTCTGTTGAGTGTGTTGATATCAACGGAGGTGCAGCACATTCGACAGTAGGAAAGAGCACCAGAACAAGGATGACAAGGGACCCAAGGAGGCAACTCGAGCCTTTTGCCCTGGTCCAAAACCCCACCCTGAGGAAGAGGCACGTGATATTCTTGGCGTCAGCTTTGCGCCATATCAGCATGTACCTCAGCCATCATTGCTTCGTGCTGAGCATTGTCCAGCAGTTTTCATCTTCTGTATCGTTTGGAGGAGGGCTGAGTGATCAAGAGTCCCAGCCAGAGTCCACATATAAGCGTGATAAAGCATATATGGTTTTAGAACCTATGCAGTGTGAGATATTGGTGGAACATTGCCTATGTTGTATGGAAAGGTGAGTGCGATCAGAAGTAATACACCACTGAGTGCGGTTCTGCTGCACGACCTACTCAAAGCCTCTAAGAGGCCTAACAATAGCAAGCCATTGCAAATTTGTATAGTGTTAAGTTTCCCATCACAAGTACATACAATAATATAATTATTATTACCCACCCAACCTACAGTGGCTAGCATATATACATGATTACCTTGTTACATTGCTGAATGTCGGACAGCTGTCATGGTCCTCGGTTGTTTGTGTTTGTGATGTCTTAAGGGCCCCTGAATGGATGGGTGAGTACAGCGGCGTCCCATACTTCAGCAGCCCATTCTATCCCTGAGCCACCTTCAGTGTTTGCTCATTATTGAGCTCTACGATTTACTGGTAGTCGTCCAGACAGTAAATCAGTAATATCCCATTCTAATTGGTTTACCATAGCAGTTCCCATCCTGTAACATCTTTCTTCACGCTGAGTAACATTATCATTCATAAGCACAATTAATAACAGTAATAGATTCTAACGTTATATTTATAGCTTCAGCATTGCTGTGTATAGCCATAGCACCTTTTGCTAACCCTTTAGCTGCATACATATGTGCTGTCATCATACTGATGTTGAAACTCATCATTCAATGTATTGATTTCAGAATTAGCACCTCCGAACCATCCAGCAACTTCAGATAAGATTTCACTCCGCTGTCTACCTCTGTTTTTTCTGTCTGGGGTGACCTTACTTTGTGGGACATTTTCGTTTAATGGTGTCGTTAACCTGACCTATAAACAGTTGACACAGAGTAGAAAAGGTAGACTAAATAAATTGACATAAACCTGAACCCGTGTCAGATAATGTTTTAATAAACCCAGAGGTTCCCCAATTTCAATCAGACCGTGTGACAGAGGTAACGTCTATATGTGGACATGGGGAGGACATTTGTTTTCCTGTGAATCAGTGGCCCAAAGGAACCAAATTAGGGTGGTATAAAATTGGGGTGTTTCCCATAGATATGGTACAACATGAAAATATGATATCTTGACCTCTCTCCACCTCTTTATTTTTCAATTGGTGAAAACTTCTCCTGCAAAATTTCATCAAAATTGATTGTATTTAGAGGTGCATCATCAACCTTGAAATGTTTACTATATTTGCTTGATATGCACCTTTCCCTTCTCCCTTGCAATAATCTGATTAAGCATAATGTGATTAAGCATAGGAAGTTTGGACCTCGTGTGGCTACCTGTGTTCTTCAGGGCCAGACATCCAAATCTTTAAGCCGTTTCCAAAATTGGTGGGGCCTCATTGATCACGCCAAGTTATGGACAGGATTGGATGACAAGGAAGCAACTTTGAAGATCACAGACGACATGAAAGAAGAAGTTCTCACCTTCAAACAACAACAGCTTGAAGAAATACAATCAAGAGAAGTTATAAAGAACTGCTTCCTCTGGACCATCTTCATGGGTGGCGGCCTCCTGCAGGAATTTGCTTCCGAGCTTCAGCAGGACTTCATAGAGCAAGATGGATGGCATACCTGCTGTATGGCTTCAAGAAAGTAATTCACTTGAATAGAATGTTGACAAGCTGTTGTTGGGAAAGTAGCAGGGGCACCGTGAAGACCAAGCGGCATAGTGAAAATTGAAGGCGGCCGTTTTTAAGAGGACCTTAAAAGGTATCTGCCAATATCCTTTCATCAGGTCCAGAGTGGAAATAAACCAAGCCGTCCCAGTCTAAAAGGATGTCCACCCGAGGCATGGAATAAGCATCAAACTGAGATAGCATTCAACCTTCTGGAAGTCAATGCACAACCTCAATGTCCCATCTGGTTTAGTTACAGGAACAATGGGGCTGCACCATTCACCCTGGAGGGCTCATTTACTCCAAGCTCTAACATGCTCATCACCTCCTCCCAGACAGCTTTCCTCTGACTTTCTTGGATACAGCACAGCCTCCTTTCATTTTCGTAGATCTCGTGGAGTGATAACAGCATGTCCGGTTAGGGTGTGTTCTACCAAGCAAATTAGAAAACACATCAAAGTTTTTAATTAATTCTCTTACCTCTTCTTGTTGATCAGACGTTAATTGACTTCCCATTGGAATCTCCTTTATTGGATCAGACTTAACTGAGGGTCCAAAGTCCTCCTCCAAACTAGATGGGGATATAAAATAGACTTCATTTATAACCAGGGTTTAAGGAGATTAATATGATAAATTGTAGTTTCTTGTCGACGTTTCAGACTGTCGGATCTCATAATTGACCTTTCCAATCTGTCAAATGACCTCAAATGGACCCTGCCATGTCGCAAATAATTTTGATTCCAATGAAGGAAGTAATAACAGCACTTTTATCTCCAGGTCGAATGTTCTATTTCTTGCATTCTTATTGTAATGCTTTTGCTGTTTCTGCTGCACTGCTTTTTCTTTCTTGAGCCAATCGACCAACTACATCAAGTGATCACGCAGTTGTAGCACAAACCTTACCACATTTTTGTCAGTCAGTTGGGAAGAACAGACAGTCTTTTGTTATCAGATGCAAAAATACCACATGGTTGCAGACCATACAATAAAT
>JAHFZB010000333.1:0-15000 GCA_036884735.1 Huso huso
AGCCGATGCATTGTTGGGCTTAGCTAGGAATAGATTTACTGAGGCAAAATCAAATTTTTGTCTAAAAACAAAACCTGTGCATATCCCGTTCATGTTAATGGCAGGAAATTATCATATTTTTAAAGCCTGAGATGACACGCAAAACTGCAAAGGATACAACAAATTCTAAATTACCCTCATTCACACTGTTAGAAATATGTGATAAAAGGACAAGAAGAATAGAAGTTGGTAGATATGAACACGTAGATGGGTTTATACCTTCATTGAGAGACACGTTTGGTTCAATACATTGAAGTTAATGCTGACACTGATGAACTGATGCTACAACTGGAACTGGTAAGAATGGTGTTGAACCGATGCTGACTGCACTGGGACTGGTGCTGCAAATGGTAGACTGGTGCTGACTGGAAAAGGTAAGACTGGTGCTGCTGGGACTGGAACTGCACTGTGGACTGGTAAGATACTGCTGAACTGGTAGACTATGCCGCTGGACTGGTAAGTGGTCCTGCTACCGCTGGGACTGGTAAGACTGGTGCTGCTGTCGCTGAAACTGGTAAGACTGCCGCTGGGACTGGTAAAGACTGGTGCTGCTACTGCTGGGACTGGCAGAGCAGAAAGCTTCTACGTTGGAACTGGTAAGACTGGTGCTGCCAATGCTGGGACTGGCACCGGTGCTACCGTTGGGACTGGTGACTGGTGCTGGAAACTGGTGCTGAAACTGGTAAAGCCGACACTGTTGGGACTGTTGATACCAATGTTGGGGCAGTCTGACTGCGACCAAAGGGATACTAAAAACTGGATGAAGCAAGACTTACTTTAAATCAGGGTTTGCTAATCCTCCCATGGTCTGATCAAACGCTGTAACACTCCTCCTGGGACATGTCCCATATTAGTAGGCAAGGCCATTCAGTCTATTTTACCCATACTGCTGCGAGACCAATCAAACATATCGGGAAAACAACTCAAGCAAACTCTTTCATCATGAACAGAGACCGGAAATCTGTTTGGTTGCGGAAAACACCGTACTGTCTATATGCTGTCAGAGAATATTTATTTTACACTTGGGTTGGGGCAAAAAAACATGCAAGGATTTTTTGTTTTGTTTGTTTGAGAACCAAACTAATACACTTATCATATATATATAGCAGAACAAAGACAATTTTGTTTAAATGTACATAACTGCTTTAAACTGTTTCTGTGCAATAGTTAAAGGTTGAAACGCGGCGACTGTCCGTGTCTCATTCATGCTGGCTGGGCATCGTAGCTGCAGTTTACTTCAGTATCCAGAAAAGGGTTACCACTGAAACAAGCTGTTTAAAGATGCTGAAAATGATTAATAAATAAATAAATAAATAAATAAATAAATCACCTGTATTAAAAAACTTTGGATTTTTTGTCTTGAATATATATATATATATATATATATATATATATATATATTTTAAACTACTGTTAACAAACAATTTATAAATAGAATTACCTCCAATTCTTCTAGCCCATGGCACAAATACAATGAAAATGTTAAAAACTAAATAAAAACCAACAGCTTGAATCTTGGGGAGTTGAAATGAAGAATTAAGGGTGGGAATAGTAAAAAATGAATGGACAACATTTTATTTTTAAAATACAGTGTAAGTGATTTATTTTTCTGTTTTTTTTTTTAAAACAGGGTTACATCCGGGGAAACCCTCTTCCATCTGATAAAATTGGTCTGAGAATGAATCCAACATCTACTTAGTTGAGGAGGCTCATGGTGTGTTAAAGAAAGGGTTCTGAAGCAAGCCACTTAACCTCATTGTGTGACCTGAGTCTTTCCTGGGGCAGACATAATTGTGGGACTCTGCAGCTGACATTTAGTTCACACCTCCTAGTCTCATAAGCCTTGGATAAGCAGGTTGCTAAATAAACAAATAATACAACTGAGGCCCCTCGTGAGATTTGGGCTTCTTTTTTCCTTGTATTTTTTGTGTACAATATCAAATACCCACAGAGAAAAAACAGCCAATATTATATTGAGAAATGTATTTTGGAAACTCAAAAAAATCGAAAAACTCCACCTAGTATAGTGGGAATAGTAAACTTTTTTTTCTTTTGTCAGGGCTTGTACTGGAAAGCAATAATTGTGCTGTGCTACAACCACAGGCCAAGGGATTACTATTTTTTTTTTTTTTTTTTTACAGACACCACTACCCAGGCAACTTACAGTTGTATGCATGCTATGCTGATGATAACCAACTATCATCTGTCCCTAAAGCAAGACATTCTTCTGCCTGGGTGTTATTTACTACTTGCATATACAGACATCAAGCATTGGATGTCACAGAATCTCCTAATGAATTGAGATTGAGGTTAAACAGTGGGCTCACAGAAACTAAAAAGGAACTGTGGGATTACATGAGCACGACCCTTGCAGTCTATCAAAATTTAAACTCGAAATTAAGAGTTTGAGGTAATCTTGGAGTCTGATCTATCATTTTAGACTCATACTAGGGAAGTTACTAAAGTATATTTTACCATTTGCCAAACTTAGACCAACTCCCAGTAATGTTGTTGAAGCTGACACCCTGGGATCCTTCAAAGAAACTGCTTGATGAGATTCTGGGATCAATAAGCTACTAAACAACCAAACAAACAACTTTCTTATGTTCTAATTATTTCTGTATCTGACATGAGAGAAATAATACATGTCTTTGTTTTCATCTAGAATTGATTATTGTAATGTACTTTTTTTAAATGGTGATTTTGCTGTTAAATTTATAAGGCCCTGAATGGATTAGCACCTCATTATTTACAGGAGTTACTGGACGCAGCCATCTTCAAACCACTCTGAAATCACAGGATTAATGGGGCTGGTTATTCCTAGGGTCAACAAACAACACGGGAGGCAGGGCTTTTTCTGGAATACTCTCCAGCCTTCGTTTATCAGAAATCTGGGTCCATTACAGTTTTCAAGTCAAGATAAAAACACACTTTTTATTATCTTATCTTAGTGGTTAGTTGTAGCTTTAAAATTTATTTATCTACCTGTATAAGTAAAATGTTATTTAAATGGGCTTTCAGTTATTTTGACCTGCTATTTGTGATTTTTTCCTGCTAAACTATACAGTGCTGTTTTACTTTTGTAAAAAAGGTTATTACAGTAAATAAATAAATAAAAAAAAGTGTTAATATTTTTTACAACTTGTTTTATAAAATACTTGTGACTAAAGTTGGTTTTCTTGTTTTTTGTTTGTAACTAAATTAATTACATTTTGGATAATATATTATGATTAGTTATATTAATATATTTAATATCGAGTCAAGAGAGAAATATTTGTCAGCCTTTCCTTAATTTGTTATTCTAAAATGTGAAAAAAAAAAAAAAAAAAGATTTATTTGTGTGTTATAATAAATATAATCCTATACTGTATTTATTTATTTTATTGCTCCCTGTAATAAGGGGTTTCTATAAAAAGTATTTCTTTGTTTCCATCCACAAACCAGTAATTCTAGCATGAGGGTGCAGACAAATTATGCAGACACAGCATATTATATATATATATATATATATATATATATATATATATATATATATATAATTTTGCATGTAAGTTTGTAAATAAACATAAAAGGTTCCAAGTAGAACGGTGAGTTCTTTAGGTCGATCCTTGTTGGATAGTTCCTCAACCATAAGTAAAGGTTTTTGAATCTGGTTCCTCAAGTATCCAAGGCAACTAAAGGTTCTTACTTTTAACCTTTTTTAAAATGTCGTTAATTACCGTTTCTAACATCAAAAAAAAAAAGACAATAATATATATATATATATATATATATATATAAATATATATATATATAAATACCTGCCCAACTCCTTGCATCCGGGATAAAAAAAAAAAAAAAGAAAAAAAAAGCTGCAATTATCTTATACCGGGATATATATATATATATATATATATATATATATATATATATATATATATATATAGTCATATAATACCCCGGTAGCTGCGATATGGGTCTTCCATGCCCGGGATATGCTATATATATATATATATATATATATATATATATATATATATATATATATATATATATATATATTGCATCTTGTATAGCTAAATGTTTAATTAAACCTGGGCAAACCAAAACCCATGGCCAGTATGCAATATTTTTCTGTATGCATTCTTTTCTGTTTGAGCACTACTGACACCGTTGAAACGGTGAGTCTTGGTCGCCTGCGGATACACATTAGTCCTATCAATGCGTCTGAACCTGGTGTGTAATCCCAAGGTAACTGTTCACTGTTAACACGTTTTAAGACGTTAATTCGTTTTAAGTAATACAGTGTCCCCTTCAGACATGTTAAAGAGATTTCGATAATAACATTCAAAACTATTCATCCAAAAAAAAAAAAACTCCTAAATCAAAAAAAAAAAATAACAATAATATATATTATATATATATATATATATATATATATATATATATATATATATATATAATTGCATGCCCGGTAGCTACGATATAGAGTCTTTGCATGCCCGGGTAGCTACGATAGATCTTTCCATCCACCTCCGGCTGCTCATTCCGAGTGCGGAGATGTAATTTATACATATATATATATATAGATGTATATATATATATATTTGTAACATGGTTAGTAGCTAAATGTTTGTTACGGCTCTGGGCAAAACCAATGCCCATAGCCTGATATACAATATTTTTTGATGCATTCTTTTCTGTTGAGATTGAAATAATTGAAACGGTGAGTCTTAGATCGCCTGCGGAAAATTAAAAAAAAGAAAAAGGAAAAGAAATTATATATATATAGGGTATATATATATATATACGTTTGAAGACGTTAATTCACGTTTTATATACAGTGTCCCTTCAGAAGCGTCCTGGATCTATTCATAACATTCAAAACTATGCCCCGTAAATACGATATGAAGTCTAACATCCAAAAAACGTTTAGAAAAGGTGCACTTATATATATATATATATATATATATATATATATATATATATATGGGTGTTATTTCTTGCTATATTTTTATCCAGGGGCGACTTACAGTGTTACAAGATATCACATTATACATTATTTCACATACTGTTACCCATTTTACACAGTTGGGTTTTTACTGGATCAATCTGGGTAAATTAGCTTGCCCAAATTTCAACAGGTGTCCCCACTGAGATTGAACTCACAACCCTTCGGTCAAGGTCCACCAACCCTAACCACTACGCTACCTCCCTATTGCATGCCCCGATGGCTACGATATAGGTCTTTCCATCCACCTCGGTTGCGTCAGCCGGCGTGCGTATACATATATATATATATATTTGTATGCCCGGTAGCTAAATGCTGCCAGTTATGGCTCTTTGGGCAAACCAAAGCCCATTGCCAATATACAATATTTTTTGTATGCATTCTTTTCTTTGAGCAAACTGACACCGTTGAAACGGTGAGTCTTCAGGTCGAAAACGATACATTAGCCCAATCAATGCGTCTGAAGGTTGTTGTGTAATCCCAGGGTAACTGCTCACTGTTAACACACATTTATTTAATTCCCCGGAATGATGTCCAAACCGGACATGTTAAAGGAAATTCGGAAATAACATTCAAAACGTAGGATAAACCCATATCTAAGATAACATCCAAAAAAAAAAAAAAAATATAAAAATATATATATATATATATATATATATATATATATATTATTGTTAGGGTTTTTCATTTTTTTCGAATGATATGGGAGTTAGGGATTTTATTTAATTGCTTATGCCATTTTGAATGGGCTTTTCTGGAGCAATCCTTTTAACATGTCTTGAAGGGGGGACATCTGTATTTCCTTACTGGGAATTAACTCCCCAACCCTGTTAAAAGGAGCAGAGCCCTAAGGGGATTACACTCTATTGCATGCCCCGTTCAGACGATAATTCACGTTTGGACTAAGTGTCCCCTCAGACATATTAAACCCAGATTCAACTAACATTCAAAACTAACGGTGGTAAATAGTGCTAACTCCTAACATCCAAAAAAAAAGAATGCAAAAAGAAAAAATATATATATTATTTATTTCTTGTGGCCCTTTCAGGGGTTTACAATGTTACAAGATATCACAATACATTATTTACATTCAATTACCCATGCAAAATGGGTTTTATACAATCTAGGTATATATATATCAAGTATATATATATATATATATATATATAAATCCTGACCTGCGGTCAAGGTGAAATGAAGCAAACTGAGCATGCCCGATTTGGAAAACCCATCCAATCGGTTGCTTACCAAGTGCACGTAATTATATATATATATATATATACGGCTGGGCAAAACAAATATGGCCCGGTATACAATATTTTTTGTTTTTTTTTTTTTTTTGATGTTAGAGTTAGATGACGTTTTAGTCTTATTCGCCTTGGACATTATTAGTCCAATCAATGCGTCTGAACATGTAATCGAAGGGTGCTTTCACTGTTAACACGTTTAAAACGTTAATTGACGTTCCAAGTAGTACAACAGTCCCCTTCAGACATGTTAAAGGGGATTTGAAATAACATTCAAAACTATCATTGGGCAAATGTATCCTAACTCCTAACATCAAAAAAAAAAAAAAAAATAAAAAAATTGTATATATATTATATATATATATATATATATATATATATATAAATATATATATATATATATATATATTAATTTTGGTTTTCCCGATATAAGTCTTTTAGTCACCTCGGTTGTTTCAAATGCTCACCGGATATATATTATATATATATATATATAGGAGGTATATATAAATACTATATATATATATATGGGGCATGTAACTCTCCTAAGTGGTTGAGGGCGTGGAGGTGGATGAAAGACTGTTACCAAAATACTTTACCCTGGAAGCTCAGTAAAAGACCAGCTCTGTAAAACCGGTAGTGTATGTGAAATATATATATATATATATATATATAACAATATATATATATATATATATATATATATGAAAATAAATAGTTATATTTTTTTCTTATTTTTTTTTTTTTTTTTTTGATGTTAGAGTTAGGATGGTATTCACCGCTGATATTAGTTTTTGAATGTTGTTCCGAATCTCCTTTTATTACGTCTGAAGGGGACACTGTATTTTAAAACGTGAATCCGCAAAACGTTACCTCAAACGTGTTAAAAGTGAGCAGTTATTCTGGGATTACACACCAGGTTCAGACGCATTGATTGAGCTAATGTATCCGCAGGCGACTCCAAGACTCCGGCCTGCTCAAACGGTGTCACAGAGCTCAACAGAAAAGAATGCATACAGAAAAATATTGTGGCACTGGCCATGGGCTTTGGTTTCAGGCCGTAACTCCAGAGCTGTAACAAAAGCATTTAGCTGGTGCATGCACCTCCGGCTTGCAAATATGGAAATACTATATATATATATATATATACTGTAAGCGTAGTGGTTCCTGAAGCAACCGCAGGGATGGAGTTCAATCCCAGTTACATGCTGTTGTACCCTTGCAAGACTTTACCATATCAGTAAAAACCCAACTCCAATGGTGCATGAAAAATTATATATATATATAACAATTATATATATATGGATATATATATATATATAAATAAATAATATATATATATATATTGTTGTTTTTTTTTTTTTTTTTTTTTTTTTTTTTTTGGATGTTGGGAGTTAGAGATTTATTTTACGCATAGTTTTAAAATCGTTATTTGTTCCTCCTTAACATGTCTTGAAGGGGGACAACTGTATTACTTAAAACTTGAATTAACGTCTTAAAACGTGTTAAAAGTGAGCAGTAACCTTGGGATTACACACCAGGTTCAGATGCATTGATTGGACAAATGTATCGTCCGCAGGACGCCTAAGACTCACCGTTTCAAACGAAAATAGTAGTGCTCAACAGAAAAGAATGCATGCTGGTGAAAAATATTGTATACTGGCCATGGGCTTTGGTTTTGCCAGAGCCGTAACTAAGCATTTAGGACAAAATATATATATATATAATATATATATATATATATATATATATATATATATATATATATATACCAGGGCATGAATGACTCCATATCCGGAGGGGGATTATATATATATATATATATATCGGGCATGAAGGACCCATATCAGATAACAGGGCGTGCAATTATATATATATATATATATATATATATATATATATATATATATAATTGTTAGTTTTTTCTTTTTTTTTTACGGGGGATTGCAATTTAGGAAGGTATATATATATATATATATGTTATATATATATATATATATATATATATATATATATATATTATTATTTTTTTTTTTTTGGATGTTAGGAGTAAGGATGGTAGTTGCCTTGGGATTACACTCTAAAAAGTTCAGTTCTATTGAGAACCTTTGCCCAGTGTTCCTGAGGTTGATACTGTAGGAACCTTTTAAGGTGCTTCGAAGAACCTTTTACTATGGTTCCAGAAAGGAACCTTACAAATAAAATATTTTAAGAACCTCAGGTTCTTGTTGGAACCTTTATGTTTATTTACAAACTTACATGCATAATATTATATATATATAGCATATATATATATATATATATATATATATATATATATATATATAAGGGGAATGAAGCAATAATTTTGGATGGTTAAATAACATGCTAGGAATTACTGGTTTGCAATATCAATAAAAACAATTGAAATTTTTTTTTTTTTTTTTTTTATTACAGGTAGAGCAATAAAATAAATAAATACAGTATAGGGGTTATACTTTTAATTATAACACATAAATAAAACCTTTACAAATAAAACAGTCTGTATATGTTTCGTTACTCTTAGAATAACAAATACACAAATAAGTGAAAGGCTGACAACATTTCTTGACAGGTAGATATAAATATATTAATTATAACTAATCATAATATATATCCATAATGTAATTAATTTAATTACAAACAAAACAAACAAAAAACCTAACTTTAGTCACTATTTTATAAAACAAGTATTATAAAAATATTAACACATTTATTTTATTTATTTATTTATTGCATTTATATAGCGCTTTTATACAAAAGTATCATAAAGCACTGTATAGTACATAGCAGGGAAAAAATCACAATCCGTTTTGTATAGTAGGTCACACATATAACTGCTACACTCAGCCCATTTAAAATACAGATTTAAACAGTATACACAATACAAAAGCACCAATTTTAAGTTACATTAAAACCCACTAAGATAAGGACCATTTAAAAAAGTGTGTTTTTAGTCTTGACTTAAACTGTAATGGACCCAGATTTTGATATGAGCATTCAGGAAAAAAGCCCTGCCTCCCGTGTTGTTTTGTTGACCCTAGGAATAACCAACACCCCCATCCTGTGATTTCAGAGTGTGGTTTGGAAGATACGGTGTCAGTAACTCCTGTAAATAATGAGGTGCTAATCCATTCAGGGCCTTATAAGTTAACAGCAAAATCTGTTTAAAAAAAGTACATTACAATAATCAATTCTAGATGAAACAAAGACATGTATTATTTCTCGGCATCGAATACAGAAATATTAGAACATAAGAAAGTTGTTTGTTTGGTTGTTGGTAGTTTATTGATCCCAGAATCTCATCAAGCAGCTTCTTGAAGGATCCCAGGTGTCAGCTTCAACAACATTACTGAAAGTTGGTCTAAGTTTGGCTATATTTCTCAAATGGTAAAAAATATACTTTAGTAACTTCCCTAGTATGAGTCTAAAATGATAGATCAGACTCAAAGATTACCCTCAAACTCTTTTTCAGTTTAAATTTTGATGAGAGACTGCAAGGGTCGTGCTCATGTAATGTAATCCTACAGTTGGTTCTGTGAGCCCAAACTAGCATAACCTCTGTTTTATCCTCAATTCAAATATTAGATTTCTGTAGATATCAATGCTTGATGTCCAGGCAAGAAGCTAATAACAACACCCAGGCAGAAGAATGTCCTTGCTTTGGGGACAGATAGCTGGTTATCATCAGCATAGCTGTATTATTAACTGTAAGTTGCCTGGGTAAGGTGTCTGCTAAAAAAAAAAAAAAAAAAAAAATAGTAATCCCTGGGCCTGTGGTTATTATAGCACAACCAACACCTATGCCTTTCCAATCTGACCTGACAAAAGAAAGTTTACTATTCCCACTATACTAGGTGGGTTCTGATCTTTTGAGAGTACCCAAAAATACATTTCTCAATATAATATTAGGCTGTTTTTTTCTGTGGGTATTTGATATTGTACACAAAATACAAGGAAAAGAAGCCAAATCTCTGGGTGAGGGCCTCAGGTTATTATTTGTTTATTTAGTGACACCTTTATCCAAGGCTTACAGAGACTAGGGGTGTGAATCCATGCATCAGCTGCAGAGTCACTTTACAACCATGTCTCACCAAAGACGGAGCACAAGGAGGTTAAGTGGCTTGCTCAAGGTCACAATGAGTCAGTTGCTGAGGTGGGATTTGAACGTGGACTTCCTGGTTCTTAACCCTTTCTTTAACCACTGGACCACAGCCTCCTCAGCAAGTAGATGTTGTCCATTCATTCTCAGACCAATTTTGTATCAAGATGGAAGGGTTTCCCGGATAATGACAGGTGTGGGAGTTGTAGGGTCCTTAAAAAAAAAAAAAAAAAACAGAAAAATAAATCACTTACACTGTATTTTAAAATAAAATGCTGACGTGAATCTTGCCTTCGTAGGCTGTGATCATCTTTATTTGCATATTCCCATTCCCTTAATTCTTCAATTTCAACACCATCCCTCTCCTGATGTAATAATTCATAGCTTTGGTTTTAATACTTTTCATGTATTATTTGATGCCATGGGCTAGGGAAGAAATGGGTAATTCTATTTATAAATTCACTGTTTGGCAACAACAGTTTAAAAATATATATATATATATTTTCCAAATGTTTTCGTTAGAGACAAAAAATCCAAAGTTTTAATACAGGTGATTTATTTATTTATTTATTTATTTTTTATTTAATCATTTTCAGCATCTTTAAACAGCTTGTTCAGTGGTAACCACGCACTGGATACTGAAGTAAACTGCAGCTACGTTCAACCAGCATGAATGAGACACGGATAGTGCGCCTAATGTTCAACCTTGACCTCTGTACACCAGAAGCAGTTTAAAGTAGATTTATGTACATTTAAAGCAACATTGTGTTTGTTCATGATTATATATGATGTGTATTGGTTGGTTCTCAAACAAACAAACAAAAAAAAAATCCTTGTATTTTTTTGCCCCGCCCCAAGTGTAAAACCAAATATTCTCTGACAGCATATAGACAGTATGCGTGTCGCGAAAGCAAACAGATTCTTCGGTCTCTGTTCATGATGAAAAGAGTTTAACTGAGTGCATTGTTTCGATATGTTTGATTGGTCTCGCAGCAGTATGGGTAAAAATAGACTGAATGGCCTTGCCCTGCTAATATGTCCGGACATGTCCCAGGAGGAAGTGTTACAGCGTTTCGATAGATCAGGCCATGGGAGGATTAGCAAACCCTGATTTAAGTAAAGTCTTCTAAATCAGTTTTTAATTAGGGCATCATACAGTCTCAGCAGTCCGATCAGTCTTAGCATTAGTATCAGCAATCTTACCAAACCCAGCAGTGTCAGCACCGGTCTTACCAGTTTCAGCACCGGTCTTACCAGTCTAGCAGCACCAGTCCCAGCGGTGGCAGCACCAGTCCCACCAGTCCCAGCGGTGGCAGCAACTGGGGTCTTACCAGTTCCAGCAGTAGAAGCACCACTCTTACCAGTCCCAGCGGTAGCAGCACCAGTCTTACCAGTCCCAGCAGCACCAGTCTTACCAGTTTCAGGCAGTAGCAGCACCAGTCTTACCAGTCCCAGCAAGTAGCAGAGACCTACCAGTCCAGTGAGCACCAGTCTTACCAGTTCCCGGTAGCAACCAGTCTTACCAGTTCCAGTGGCAGTAGCAGCGCAGTCCTGCCAGTCCCAGGAAGTGTCAGTGCATCGGTTCCAGTAGCAGCACCAGTCTTGCCAGTTCAGTTGTAGCATCGGTGTCATCAGTGTCAGTAATTAACTTCAATAGCAGTGAACCAAACGCATGTCTCTCAATGAAGGTATAAACCCATCTCAATGCGGTTCATATCTATAACCCTATTCTTTTGTCCTTTTAATATCACATATTTCTAAACAGTCTGAATAGGGTAATTTTAGGAATTTGTTGTAACGCTTTGCAGTTTGCATTAATAGTCCAGGTTTTAAAATGATAAATTTCACCCTTCTGTAACATGAACAGGATATGTAATAGGGTTTTGTTTTTTTTTTAGGACAAAAATTTGATTTTGCCTCAGTAAAAATCTATTCTAATAAGCCCTGGTAACATTAAACTGAAAAGATGGACCATGTCTGGGCAAAATGATCACATGCTTGACATGATAAAACAACCCTTGCCCAGACTTAGAGCCAAAAGGATTGTATGAACATCTGCCCATACTCACCTTGCCCAGTCAAGCAAAAGTATCAACTGTTTAATATCCTTACAGCATAATGCATCTTGACCAAACAACATGGTCAATAAGTCTGCTATGTGCGAATAATATATATATATATATATATATATATATATATATATATATATATATATATATATATATATATTTCTCTACAACAGTTAATTGACAGTGAAATTATGTAAAATAGTTTTTTGAAAGAAAACCTTTTTTCATGAAGAATATTTGTCTGTTAGTTAAAAAGGACGGCTTGGTGTGTTTAGTTTTTCACAAACTTGGTACTCCCGAAAACATTTGTGGATCCTCTTTCTTTGCACTTTAAGATATATGCTGTTTGTGGCAACAAACTGCCCTCCTCTTTCAGTTGGAGGTACAATGCCTTGTGTCCAATGCATCAAATTAACTTCATATGCTACGGTGATTTTTCTATCAGTAATTGAAAATTAGAAATAATATGTAGTGCCTCTTTTTCTTATTAAATCTGTTTGTGTGTTTACGTCTTTGTCCTACATGCCTGGTGACATACGAACAGAAAAATAGCTAAACTTTTTCTCGGCAGGCAAATGTTTATGTTTATAATGTTGTGTGCGAGCAGGGGCGTGGCCACTGGACTGTGTGTGTGTGTGCGCTTTGTGATTTTGTGATTTGGTGTTTAATGTGTTGTTAATGTTCTGTTGTTGGCACACTGGACCTGCAAGGCGGTGTAGCCTTCATCCTAGCCTCATTTCAGTGTCTCACCATTTAGTCAGCTGTCAAGATACCGTAATTTGTGTTTTATTGTTTTTGTTACAATAACCGTACAGGAATTATTATTCAGTACTGTAGCAAATCTTGTTTTTTACCTCATACTAAAATACTCATGTTTCTAGTTTGCGTCATTAAACAATAGACTTAAAACGAAACATTTTAAAGAACGTCGTGCAAAAGTCATTTAGTCAAGAGATCATAAACAGTAATTTGTGTTTTTTATTTTCAGTTCAAGACCAATTGATTATCGTCATCAGGTTTATATTAAAAAAAATAAAAAAATTAGTCGTCATTAAACAATAGACTTAACCCGCATCATTTAACAAAGCAAAAGTTCCCTTTTTTATTTACTCGTGGACCTTTTCCTCTCTGTCTGTACGTCTTTTGTTTATCGTCATCGGGTTTGGTAAAAAAAAAAAAAAAAATAATTACCTCGTTATTAAATCATTTCCCCCTCTCGGTAACAAAAGCAAAATAACCTTTTATTTACTCTGTGATGTTTGAACACCTGCCTCGATTTATATTTTTGCGATGCAGCAGCTGATTAATAAAGGGGGCAGCCGCTGTTGCTGGGGCTCATTTCTTCGTGGACCGCGCTTCCTACATTTAGTTAAAACATTTCAAACAGCCTTTTGCCAGCGATAGCATTGTTGTTGTTTATTTATTTATTTGTTTATTTATGTTGTTTGTGTTGTGCAGGGCATCTTGCCCTGAGGTTTTATTATTGTTTTGAACGTCGTATGGGTTCCTCTACATATTTATCAATTAAAGGTTCTGTTCAAGATGGATACAAATGGAAATAAACTACAATACATGTTATACATACATATACTATTATAATTCTAGTTAAATATTTGGCAAAATATTATCTGCTCTTTGATTTCCTCTCAATACCGTGTACAAAAATTATAACCATTTATGGTGTTTACCTTTATGACAGACTTTCTCTCATGCTGTATTGTGTATTAAAAATTGCGATTTGCACATCATTGTAGAGCACAATTTACAATGTATTGATATAAGGTTTCTAAGATGAACCCTTTGCAATATTATATTAGACAGAGCAACAGGGTTCAAACGAACCCTTACTGAGAAAAAACTTTGCAATAGAACCCTAAGGTTCCTGAGGAACCCTCAAAGAACCCTTACTTTTTAGGTGTAGTTTGAATGTTATTTCGAATCTCTCCTTTAACATGTCTGAAGGGGACACTGTTACTTAAAACGTGAATTAACGTCTTAAAACGTGTTAACGTGAGCTGTTACTCTGGGATTACACACCAGGTTCAGACGCATTTAATGTATCACAACCTGGACTCACCGTTTCAACGGTGTCAGTGATGCTCAACAGAAAAATGCATACAGAAAAATACTGTATACTGGCCATGGGCTTTGGTTTTGCCATGACATTTAGCTGCAAATATATATATATATATATATATATATATATATATATATATATATATATATATATATATATATATATCGTACATGCACCTCCGATTGGATGGAAAACATCATAGCTACAGGGGGATGGAAAAGACTCCATATCGTGGGCCGGGGCATGCAAGATATATATATATATATATATATATATATATATATATATATATATATATATATATAATTGTTGTTTTTTTCTTTTTTTTTTTTTTTTTGGACGTTAGGAGTTAGGATGGTATTTACTCGGGCATAGTTTTGAATGTTATTTTCGAATCTCTCCTTTAACATGTCTGAAGGGACACTGTATTACAAAACGTGATTTAACGTCTTCAAACG
>JAHFZB010000333.1:17500-20000 GCA_036884735.1 Huso huso
AACGTCTTCAAACGTGTTAACAGTGAGCTGTTACTCTGGGATTACACCAGGTTCAGACGCATTGATTGGACTAATGTATCCACAGGCGACCTAAGACTCATCGTTTCAACGGTGTCAGTAGTGCTCAACAGAAAAGAATGCATACAGAAAAAATATTGTATACTGGCCATGGGCTTTGGTTTTGCCAAACGGTAACTAAACATTTAGCTACAGGGCATACAAATATATATATATATATATATATATATATATATATATATATATATATATATATATATATATATATATATATATATATATAAGTGCATACACCTCCGGTTGAAGCAACCGGAGGTGGATGGAAAACTCCATACCTCGGGCGTGCAATAGCGTACCGGGCATGCAAGTTCAACTGGGACACTGCATATCGTAGCGGTACTGGGCATGTAAAAATTATATTTATTTATATATATATATATATATATATATATATATATATATATATATATATATATATATATATATATTACTATTATTTTTTTTTTTTTTTTTTTTTTGGATGTTGGGAGTTAGGATGGTATTTACTCGCGCATAGTCTTGAATGTTATTTCCGAATCTCTCCTTTAACATGTCTGAAGGGGACACTGTATTACTTAAACGTGAATTAACGATCTTCAAACGTGTTAACAGTGGGCAGTTACCCTGGGATTACACACACCAGGTTCAGACGCATTGATTGGACTAATGTATCCCAGGCGACCCAAGACTCAATCGTTTTCAACAGTGTCAGTAGTGCTCAACAGAAAGAATGCACACAGAAAATATTGTATACTGGCCATGGGCTTTGGTTTGCCCAGAGCTGTAACTAACATTTAGCTACCGGGGCATGCAAATATATATATATATGCATGCACCTCCGGTTAGCAACGGAGGGTGGATGGAAATTCCATATCTACCGGGGCATGCAAGACTCCATATCGTAGCTACGGGGCATGCAACCGGAGGGTTCTGGACTGACCGCGGGATTGGAGTTCAATCCCAGTGGGTGACACTGGTGTTGTACCCTTGAGCAAGGTACTACCAGATTATCCAGTAAAAAAATGTAAAATGGGGCGTATGCAAAATTATATCTGTATAATGTGAAATAAATGTATAATGTGATATCTTGTAATAATTGTAAAGCGCCCGGATAGGGCGCTCTGCTAAGAAATAAACAATATATATATATATATATATATATTATTGTTATTTTTTTTTTTTTTTTTTTGGATGTTAGGAGTTAGGATGGTATTTACTCGCGATAGTTTTGAATGTTATTTCGAATTATTATTATTATTATTTGTTTAATCTCTTTTAACATGTCTGAACTGGGGGGACACTGTATTGTTTAAACGTGAATTAACGGTTTTCAAACGTGTTAACAGTGAGCAGTTACCTTGGGATTACACAATTGGTTCAGACGCATTGATTGGACCAATGTATCCACAGGCGACCTAAGACTCATCGTTTCAACGGTGTCAGTAGTGCTCAACAGAAAGAATGCATACAGAAAATATTGTATACTGGCCATGGCCTTGGTTTTGCCCAGAGCCGTAACTAAGCATTTAGCTACCGGGCATACATGCATATATATATATATATATATATATATATATATATATATATATATATATATATATATATCATATGGGGCACTGCGCACCCCGCAAGCAAACCTGAAGGTGGATGAAAGACTCCATATCATAGCTACCCGGGCATGCAAGACTCCATATCGTAAGATAGCCTGGCATGCAATAAATATATATATATATATATATATATATATATATATATATATATATATATATATATATATATTATTATTTTTTTTTTTTTTTTTTTTTTTTTGGATGTTGTAGTTAGGATGGTATTTACTCAGCATAGTTTTGAATGTTGTTCCGGAATCTCTCCTTTAACATGTCTGAAGGGGACACTGTATTACTTAAAACGTGAATTAACGTCTTCAAACGTGTTAACAGTGAGCAGTTACCCTGGGATTACACACCAGGTTCAGGCATTGATTGGACTAATGTATCCACAGGCTTACCTAAGACTCATCCGTTTCAACGGTGTCAGTAGTGCTCAACAGAAAAGAATGCATACAGAAAAAATATTGTATACTGGCCATGGGCTTTGGTTTTGCCCAGAGTCCATAACTAAGCATTTAGCTACCAGTATGTAAATATATATATATATATATATATATATATATATATCAAAAGTTTTAGAACATCCATTTTTCCAGTTTTTATTGAAAAAGTTTAAGGCAACACCGAAATTAAAGCTGAACAAATAAACAATTGGAGATAAAAAAGAAATCATGGAATGCAATTATATATAAACAAAATATAATATATTTTTGATCATAAATATATATATATTTTCCAGATATAACAGTTTTTTTTTTTTTTTTTTTTCAATGGATGTTATTGTTCGGAAAGTTCTTCCCAACACTTTTGAAGAAGTTATTTCAAATGTTGCA
>JAHFZB010000333.1:25000-30000 GCA_036884735.1 Huso huso
TATGCACCTCCGGAATGAAGCAACCGAGGTGGATGGAAAGACTCCATATCGTAGCTACCGGGGCATGCAAGACTCCATATCATAGCTACCGGGGCATGCAATTATATATATATATATATATATATATATATATATATATATATATATATATATTTATATATATTATTTTTTTTTTTTTTTTTTTTTTTTTTTATTTTTTTTTTTTTGGATGTTAGGAGTTAGGATGTATTTACTCGCGCATAGTTTTCAATGTTACACTCCTGAATCTTGTGAATTAACGTCTTAAAACGTGTTAACAGTGAGCAGTTACTTGGGATTACACACCAGGTTCAGACATTGATTGGACTAATGTATCCGTAAAAGACTCACCGTTTCAACGGTGTAAAGTAGTGCTCAACAGAAAAGAATGCATACAGAAAAATATTGTATACTGGCCATGGGCTTTGGTTTTGCCCAGAGCCGTAATAAGCATTTAGCTACGGGGGCATGCAAATATATATATATATATATATATATATATATATATATATATATAAATATATATATATGCCTTGTTGAAGCAAGAGGTGGATGGAAATGCTCCATATCGTAGCTACCGGGCATGCAAATCCATATCATAGCTACGGGGCATGCAATTATATATATATATATATATATATATATATATATATATATATATATATATATATATATATGTTATGTTATGTTAGCCAGGTTCGGGGGCGGAGCTGGGGGCCGCTAATCTTCTAATCTTTCAATTTTCTAATCTCCGTTAATTAGTATCTATTTACTATTTAAGACCTGATCACCTGCACCTTTTCTGTCTAGTGTTTCGTTTTTTGTAGCAAACGCCAGACGCCGCTGTTCGTGCTTCACCGCTAATATCTAAACTCGCTGCTCGCTCACGCAGGTCGTTTCTCTGCACATCGCTGCCAAGATATTATCAATCATTTTCTTACCTGCTCAGGTGATCTTTTCTTTCATTCAGCTTCTTCGGCCCAAGAGCTCCAACGTTACTCTTTCCTGTTCCATCCGGTCTCCACCGGCATCATAGCCGCCCAAAGCGCAGCTTCATTACTCAACTTGTCTGCAACTTTATCAGAAAGTCTGGTCCTCCGTTAAACTTCCAAGCTCCTTCGACATGACATCGTCATTCCGTTGTCCATTGCCTTACCTTAGCTCTATTTAATTCTACCACGAAGTTTTGTCGGCTTAATCCTTCTTTACCCTCGCTTGCAATCAGACGCCCCCCCCCGCCTCCCACTGAGCCAGCACAATTACCGTTTCATCAGAAGATCCTGCCCTGACCTCCATCAGCTACGTTCAACCTTTTAAAGACGTATCCAGCCCATTCTAAACTCAATTTTTAACTAGTGGCGGCTCGTGACTCGACTGGTCACAACATTCTCCAACTACACTATTGTACTGTAACTTTTCCACCGCGCCTCACAGACTATGGTTACCACGGCAACGCCCTTATTGAGAGACTGCGGGAGTGGTAAGTTGTCATGGTGACCAGGCAGTTTCATCAGGCTCTCATGTGTTTGCGCCTCAGCACTGCAATCTTCCCGCTTCCTGTTGCTGCACTTTCACAACTGGCTGAGACGAATTCAACGCACCGAACCATAACATCTAAATATTGCGTTAACTTATTTATATTCATGACTATCTGTCCTAAACATGTCTAGAATATTTATTATTCAAATCTAAAGGAATAAGCAAATGTTGTTCTACATAGACAAGGATTTTAATCGTAATAACTTCATAGATTCTACCCTGATTCACTCAAGTCAATGATGTAATTCCAATCATAACCTCTGGATGGCAGTATAATACCACAAGCTCTCTCTCTATACATTAAACAAGTTTGGTTTCGCTGCAAAGCTCGGACACTACAGCTTTTCTATCTATTCCCGCAGTTCTCACTCGGATGGATTCTCGGGAGTTCCCCTCCTGCCTCATCCTCTGTCTATCTATATCAAATGACATTCTTCAATTTCAACTTACCCCCTCCCCCGCCTTTTGAGGCGGACTGCTCCCACCAAATCAATAGATTTTTCAACAGCCTCAGAGCAGCGGATTCTTCATTCTCTTAGGTTCTACAGCGGCCTCAGCTCTATGTATTCTCCATCTCTGGCTTCATCTAAATCACTTTAACTCACAGTCCAATATCCACCGCATTCAGCAGATGTCTGTGCTCTACAGCAGATCATCACACTACCGATGGCAATCCACCATTCACTATTACAGATCCCTGCTTCAGCAGATATCTGCGTTCTGCAGCAGACCACCACGCCTACCAATGGCAGTCCACCATTCACAATAACAGATCACTGCTTCAGCAGATCTCTCTCTCTCTCTCTCTCTCTCTCTCTCTCTCTACAGCAGACCACCGCTCATTATTGACAGCACTTCTTTGTTTACTTCCTCAGATCTCTGCACCGTCCAGCAGATCCCGTCCTCTACTGTTAATTGCTCCTCACTGCAGCAGATCTCTGCCCTCTTCAGATCTACTCACTGTTATAGCATGCAAGTTGCTTTAGTTCAGTCTAAATCTGTACCTGCACTACTCCAGATCTTCCAACGCTTCCTCTTTCCTCCAATACGCAGATCGTGGAAGCATTCCGCAGTCAAGGCTAAATGCTAATCCCCATCTAATCAAAAATACGAGGTGCTTGTCTTTCTCAGCAATCTATTTATATGTCCACACATCCTCTCAAATATTACAGCATTAATACATGGTGAGAGACGGTGAGACTGGAAATCTGTCTTGTTTATGAGTTAAGGAGTTCCACTCTAGGAGAATAACTGGAGTTGTGAAACCCAGTCTCTCAAAGTGAGTTCACCTTTTCCATTTCAAGCAGACATGATAGTAGCAGACCGCAGATCGATCCGTAGACAACTGACACATAGGATAGTCAACATCTCATCTCTGCCCTCCATTCCAGTAAATGGAGCACAAAGCGTGCTGAGCTTCCCCAGCAGTCGATTTACACACGCTCGCTCAGTTCCAGCTGCTACCTCAACTGTCAGTTCCAGCTCCCCTTCGCCTCCACTTTTAGTATTCAAGTTCCGCCGACTGGTCCCGTCTGCTGCGTGCCCACCCCCCCAAATTCACCAGCTTCACCAGCTGTCATTTGACTGAATCATACCTCAGTAACCTCCTTCAATCTGCTCAGCATTTCATATCTGCAGCTCTCCCTCCTTCGACAGCTTCATATTGTACAGCTTGGTCAGTGTTTTAAACGTTTCTGTGCCAGAATCGATTCATCCTATTCCTTCAAATCAAACCAGATCATGGCTTTCATCGTCCAGCTAGGATTTTTTTCCCACCATTCTTCCATACCAGTAGTTTGTCTGACTCTTCATGAATCTTCAAAGTCCCCCCCGCTGCACCTTCCCGCCTGCCCATATCAACAGACATTCTCTTTCACTCATCTCTACTCTTCGAAAGTTTGCTTGTCCCTCACGAAGATCTCCTCATGGAGACCATCTGCCTAACAGCTGATTCTTAAGAGCCTTCCTCTGCCTCACCTTCCCGCTGTCCGCATCAATGACCATTCTCAGTTTGCTCATTCTACTCTTCTGAAACGCCACTTCTCCCCATACAAGGATCTACCTACGGAGATCATCTGCATCTGAGCCCTCTTCGGTCTCCTTAGGAGCTCAGAATCCACAGTTCTAATTTACTCCATCATTCAGTCGTGGTACCTCCAGACGGATCCATTTCAGCGCGGTCAGTTAATTCAGCTGTCAAGCAGATTCCCTATCTGCCCCTTATTTTCAACGCCAAGGTATCTCATCTGCTTCTCGGCCTTCTTCGGCTCTCAGAAGCTCAGAATTCACAGTTCCTTCAGCTTTAAGCTTCCATGCAGCGACGAAGATCTCCTAATTAGCCAACCTCTCCACTCTCCTTTCGAGAGCAGGCCTCCCTCCTCAGCTGTATCTCTCCATTCATTTCGTATAGGTGTAGCTACCGCTGCGAGAGCCAGCATCAACCACAGTCTGATCAAGACCATGGGCCGCTGGTCCTCTTCCGCAGTAGATTATTACGCTCAGAACTCGCAGTTTCTTCTGCTTCTGATTTACTTCACCATTCGGTCGCACCTCCAAGAGGGATCAATTTCAACGTGGTTAGTCCATTCAGCTGTCAAGTAGAGTCCCCTATCTGCCCCTTTCATCATCAAGGTATCTCCAGCAAGAACCCCCCAGGACCCTCGGTTCATTGATTCCTCTCGCCCTATCATCACTCATCGCTGGTTCTCAACCCACCTTCCACCCTCCAGAGCAAGCCTCCTCCTCTACTTCACCCTCTCATCGATTTCTCTCGCTCCTAGGATCACTCGTCACTGGATTCCAACCTACCTTGCCTCCAGAGCGGGCCTCCCCAATCATTCCCGTAGGCACAGCCCCTCTGCTGCGAGGGCCAACATCACCACAGCCTTCTTCGGCTTCCTCGGAAGCTCAGAATACACAGTTTCTTCCAGCTTCAAACTTCCCTGCAGCGACGAAGATCTCCTAATCAGCCCACCTCCACCCTCCTTTTCTAGAGCAGGCCTCCTCCTCAGCTGTATTCTCCCATTCATTTCAAGATAGGTGCAGCTACCTCCGCTGCAAGATCCAGCATCAACCACAGTCTGATCAAGACCATGGGGCCGCTGGTCCTCTTCTGCAGTAGATTATTACGTTCATTCATCTCCTCCGATATAGTTGCAGCCCATTTTAAAATCGCTAGCATGCCCGGAGTGGGGGCTACCTGTTCGCCGGGGCCACCAGAGGTTTTCCCCTAATCTGCCACAAGGGGTTTTTTCCTCTCCACTGAGCGGCAGGTATACATAGTCACTCCCACTAACAAATTTACTAATCTCCCTCTGTTCGTCCTGTTCGCCATTCTGGTCTTTTTGTGTATGTTTTATGCGTTGGCATGTGCTGTCTTGTTTGTCTCACGGTGTGGGAGTTTTCGTGAAGTGCCGGGGGTCCATCCTTTGGGGGGCAAGTGA
>JAHFZB010000333.1:35000-37500 GCA_036884735.1 Huso huso
ATAGCTACCGGGCATGCAATTATATATACATATATTCAAATTTGTATATATATATTTATATATTGAAATAATGCTTCATTTTCCTTTTTTTTGATGAAATTAAAAGCTATTTATCATGACATGTTTTCAATGCCTTTGGTATGCCATATAGAATAAAAACAAAGAAGCTGTGAAAAGAGATGAATTATTTTAAATTCTACAAAGATATTATAAAATGGCCTGACACATTTGTTGGTACCCTTTAGAAACAGCATAAATAATTGGATTATTGATATTTCAAAGAATCGTTTCTTTAATTAGTATCACACATGTCTCCAATCTTGTAATCAGTGCATTCAGAATTTAAATGGACAAAAGTAACCACAGCCATGCTTGGTTTTTAGGTATCCTTGTGGCACACTGAACATGGACCAGAGAAAGCAAAGGAGAGAGTTGTCTGAGGAGATCAGAAAGAAAATAATAGACAAGCATGGTAAAGGTAAAGGCTACAAGACCATCTCCAAGCAGCCTTTTGTTGGATGACAACAGTTGCAAAGATATTATTAAGAAGTTTAAGAGTCCATGGAATGTTAGCCAACCTCGAAAGTCATGCTGCAATAGGAAAATATATACCCCAGATTGAACATGAAGGATAGTGCCAATGGTAGAAAAGAACCAAGGATAATGCCAAGGATTACAAGATGGAACTCCACCATGAAGGTTTCAACTCATTTTGATCGCACCATCCAAACTTGCAAGAACCTAAAAGTGGGCTCCATGGAAGAAGACACTGGAGGACTATACTTTGAAAAAAAAACATAAAAAGCCAGACTTTTTTTTGCTAAAATGCATATTAGGAAGCCACAATCCTTCTGGGAGAATGTCCTTTGGACAGATGAGTCATTTTGGAGCACCCCAAGTCACAGTTTTCTATGTTCACAGACTAGAAAATGAAGCTTTCAAACAAAAGAACACCATACCTACAGTGAAACATGGAGGAGGCTATTATGTTTTGGGGCTGCTTTTGTTTCCTGGATGAGGGTGCATTTGAATCTCTTGAGGGCACAATGAAATATCAAGACTATCAAGGCATTCTGGATATTAACAATTGCCCAGTGTTTTCTGTCAGGTCGCAGGTCATGGGTCCTCCAACAGGATAATGCAACCCAAACACACAACTAAAAGCACCCAAGAATGGATAAGAACAAAACATTGCACTATTCTGAAGTGGCCTCTATGAGTCCTGATCTGAATAATATCAAACATCTATGGAAAGAGCTGAAACAGCACATCTAAATATAAACCTGATATATATATATATATAGATGGGCCAAACTACCTGTTATTATTATTAGCTTTTTTTCTTTTTTTTTTTTTTTTTTGTTGTTAGAAGTTAGGATGATATTTACAGATAGTTTTCATTTGTTATTTCCGAATCTCCCTTTAACATGTCTGAAGGGGAACTGTATTACTTAAAACGTGAATTAACGTCTTAAACGTATTAACAGTGAGCAGTTACATTTGTTTTTTTACACACCAGGTTCAGACGCATTGATTGAATAAAAATCCTAAGCAGTCTGATTTCTATTAAATTGTTTCAGAAAAATAAACAATAGGGCTTTGGGTGCCAATTCAAAATTTAACAGTTTCAAATATATATACGTCTTAAAATTGACATATATATATGGGTTTTTGAATGAAGCAACCGGAGGGGGGAACCCATATTAGAAAAGAATGCATGAAAAATATGTAGAGCATGCAAGTTTTGCCCAGAGCGGATATATATATATATATATATATATATATATATATATATATATATATATATATATATATATATATGGATGGAAAGACCTCCATATATATACTATCATAGCTAAAATTATTATATATATATATATATATATATATATATATATATTATATATATTATTTTTTTTTTTTTTTTTTTTGGATGTTAGGAGTTAGGATGGTATTTACTCATGCATAGTTTTGTCAATGTTATTTCCGAATCTCCTTTAACATGTCTGAAGGGGACACTGTATTACTTAAAACGTGAATTAACGTCTTAAAACGTGTTAACAGTGAGCAGTTACCTTGGGATTACACACCAGGTTCAGACGCATTGATTGGACTAATGTATCCGCAGGCGACCTAAGACTCACCGTTTCAACGGTGTCAGTAGTGCTCAACAGAAAAGAATGCATACAGAAAAATATTGTATACTGGCCATGGGCTTTGGTTTTGCCCAGAGCCGTAACTAAGCATTTAGCTACCGGGCATGCAAATAATATATATATATATATATATATATATATATATATATATATATATATATATATATAATTGCATGCACCTCCGGAATGAAGCAACCGGATATGATGGAAAGACTCATATCGTAGCTATGCACTCGGGGCATGCAAGACTCCATATCATAGCTAATTGCAATACTCCATATCATATATATATATATATATATATATATATATATATATATATATATATATATATATATATATTA
>JAHFZB010000333.1:52500-64724 GCA_036884735.1 Huso huso
CTCTTCATGTAATCCCAGATTGACTCTGGCCATGATGTTGAGATCAGGGCTCTGTGGGGGCCATACCATCACTTCCAGGACTCCTTGTTCTTCTTTACGCTGAAGATAGTTATATAATATATATATGTATGTTTGGGGTCGTTGTCATGCTGCAGAATAAATTTGGGGCCAATCAGATGCCTCCCTGATGGTATTGCATGATGGATAAGTATCTGCCTGTACTTCTCAGCATTGAGGAGATCATTAATTCTGACCAAATCCCCAACTCCATTTGCAGAAATGCAGCCCCAAACTTGCAAGGAACCTCCACCATATGCTTCACTGTTGCCTGCAGACACTCATTCGTGTACTTATATATCTCCAGCCCTTGGCGAACAAACTGCCTTCTATATACAGCCAAATATTTCAAATTTTGACTCATCAGTCCAGAGCACCTTTGCCATTTTTCTGCACCCCAGTTCCTGTGTTTTATTTGCATAGTTGAGTTTGGCCTTGTTTCCACGTCGGAGGTATGGCTTTTTTTGGCCGAATTAAGTCTTCCATGAAGGCCAGTTCTGACCAGACTTCTCCAGGACAGTAGATGGGTGTACCAGGGTCCCACTGTTTTCTGCCAATTCTGAGCTGATGGCACTGCTGGACATCTTGTATACTGGCCATGGGCTTTGGGAAGTAAGCATGATGTGTCTTTCATCTGCTGCAGTAAGTTTATATATGGCCGACCACTGCGTCTACGGTCCTTTTTGCCCGTTTTTTTTGTGCTGGAAAAGAGCTTGGACAGCACATCTGGAAACCCCTGTCTGCCCTTGAAATTTCTGCCTGGGAGAGACCTTATGATGCAGTATAACTACCTTGTGTCTTATTTTTGTGCTCAGTCTTGCCATGGTGTATGACTTTTGACAGTAAACTGTCTTCAGCAACCTCACCTTGTTAGCTGAGTTTGGCTGTTCCTCACCCAGTTTTATTCCTCCTACACAGCTGTTTCTGTTTCAGTTAATGATTGTGTTTCAACCTACATATTGAATTGATGATCATTAGCACCTGTTTGGTATAATTGTTTAATCATACACCTGACTATATGCCTACAAAATCCCTGACTTTTTGCAAGTGTACCTAGAAGAATTGATGCTGTTTTGAAGGCAAAGGGTGGTCACACCAAATATGGATTTGATTTCGATTTTTCTTCTGTTCATATATACTTTGCATTTAGTTAATTGATAAATATAATCTATTAACATGTCTATTTTGCAAAAGCATTCTTACTTTACAGCAATTTTTTTCACACCTGCATGCAAAACTTTTGCACAGTACTGTATATATTATATTATTATTATTATTGTTTTTTTTTTTTTTTTTTTTTTTTTTTTGGATGTTAGGAGTTAGGATGGTATTTACTCGCAAGATAGTTTTCAATGTTATTTCCGAATCTCTCCTTTAACATGTCTGAAGGGGACACTGTATTACTTAAAACGTGAATTAACGTCTTAAAACGTGTTAACAGTGTGCAGTTACCTTGGGATTACACACCAGGTTCAGACGCATTGATTGGACTAATTTATCCGCAGGCGACCTAAGACTCACCGTTTCAACGGTGTCAGTAGTGCTCAACAGAAAAGAATGCATACAGAAAAATATTGTATACTGGCCATGGGCTTTGGTTTTGCCCAGAGCCGTAACTAAGCATTTAGCTACCGGGGCATGCATATATATATATATATATATATATATATATATATATATATATATATATATATATATATATATATATATATAATACTGCATGCACCTCCGAATGAAGCAACCGGAGGTGGATGGAAAGACTCCATATATATAGCTACCGGGGCATGCAAGACTCCATATCATAGCTACCGGGGCATATATATATATATATATATATATATATATATATATATATATATATATATATATATATATTATACTGTGCAAAAGTTTTTTTTTTTTTGAAAAAAAATGCTGTAAAGTAAGAATGCTTTCAAAAATAGACATGTTAATAGTTTATATTTATCAATTAACAAAATGCAAAGTGAGTGAACAGAAGAAAAATCTACATCAAATCAATATTTGGTGTGACCACCCTTTGCCTTCAAAACAGCATCAATTCTTCTAGGTACACTTGCACACAGTTTTTTGAAGGAACGGCAGGTAGGTTGGCCCAAACATCTTGGAGAACTAACCACAGTTCTTCTGTGGATTTAGGCAGCCTCAGTTGCTTCTTCTCTCTCTTCATGTAATCCCAGACAGACTCGATGATGTTGAGATCAGGGCTCTGTGGGGGGCCATACCATCACTTCCAGGACTCCTTGTTCTTCTTTACGCTGAAGATAGTTCTTAATGACTTTCGCTGTATGTTTGGGGTCGTTGTCATGCTGCAGAATAAATTTGGGGCCAATCAGATGCCTCCCTGATGGTATTGCATGATGGATAAGTATCTGCCTGTACTTCTCAGCATTGAGGAGATCATTAATTCTGACCAAATATATATAACTCCATTTGCAGAAATGCAGCCCCAAACTTGCAAGGAACCTCCACCATGCTTCACTGTTGCCTGCAGACACTCATTCGTGTACCGCTCTCCAGCCCTTGGGCCGAACAAACTGCCTTCTGCTACAGCCAAATATTTCAAATTTTGACTCATCAGTCCAGAGCACCTGCTGCCATTTTTCTGCACCCCAGTTCCTGTGTTTTCGTGCATAGTTGAGTCGAAACTGGCCTTGTTTCCACGTCGGAGGTATGGCTTTTTGGCCGCAAGTCTTCCATGAAGGCCACTTCTGACCAGACTTCTCCGGACAGTAGATGGGTGTACCAGGGTCCCACTGTTTTCTGCCAATTCTGAGCTGGGCACTGCTGGACATCTGCCGATTGGAAGGGAAGTAAGCATGATGTGTCTTTCATCTGCTGCAGTAAGTTTCCTTGGCCGACCACTGCGTCTCACGGTCCTCAACGTTGCCCGTTTCTTTTTGTGCTTCTTCAAAAGAGCTTGGACAGCACATCTGGAAACCCCTGTCTGCCTTGAAATTTCTGCCTGGGAGAGACCTTGCTGATGCAGTATAACTACCTTGTGTCTTATTGCTGTGCTCAGTCTTGCCATGGTGTATGACTTTTGACAGTAAACTGTCTTCAGCAACCTCACCTTGTTAGCTGAGTTTGGCTGTTCCTCACCCAGTTTTATTCCTCCTACACAGCTGTTTCTGTTTCAGTTAATGATTGTGTTTCAACCTACATATTGAATTGATGATCATTAGCACCTGTTTGGTATAATTGTTTAATCATACACCTGACTATATGCCTACAAAATCCCTGACTTTTTGCAAGTGTACCTAGAAGAATTGATGCTGTTTTGAAGGCAAAGGGTGGTCACACCAAATATGGATTTGATTTCGATTTTTCTTCTGTTCACTCACTTTGCATTTAGTTAATTGATAAATATAATCTATTAACATGTCTATTTTTGAAAGCATTCTTACTTTACAGCATTTTTTCACACCTGCCTAAAACTTTTGCACAGTACTGTATATATTATTCTTATTATTATTGTTATTTTTTTTTTTTTTTTTTTTTTTTTTTTTGGATGTTAGGAGTTAGGATGGTATTTACTCGCGCATAGTTTTCAATGTTATTTCCGAATCTCTCCTTTAACATGTCTGAAGGGGACACTGTATTACTTAAAACGTGAATTAACGTCTTAAAACGTGTTAACAGTGTGCAGTTACCTTGGGATTACACACCAGGTTCAGACGCATTGATTGGACTAATGTATCCGCAGGCGACCTAAGACTCACCGTTTCAACGGTGTCAGTAGTGCTCAACAGAAAAGAATGCATACAGAAAAATATTGTATACTGGCCATGGGCTTTGGTTTTGCCCAGAGCCGTAACTAAGCATTTAGCTACGGGGCATGCAAAAATATATATATATATATATATATATATATATATATATATATATATATATATATATATATATATATAGATGCATGCACCTCGAATGAAGCAACCGGAGGTGGATGGAAAGACTCCATATCGTAGCTACCGGGGCATGCAAGACTCCATATCATAGCTAATTATATATATATATATATATATATATATATATATATATATATATATATATATATATATACAGTACTGTGCAAAAGTTTTAGGCAGGTGTGAAAAAATGCTGTAAAGTAAGAATGCTTTCAAAAATAGACATGTTAATAGTTTATATTTATCAATTAACAAAATGCAAAGTGAGTGAACAGAAGAAAAATCTACATCAAATCAATATTTGGTGTGACCACCCTTTGCCTTCAAAACAGCATCAATTCTTCTAGGTACACTTGCACACAGTTTTTGAAGGAACTCGGCAGGTAGGTTGGCCCAAACATCTTGGAGAACTAACCACAGTTCTTCTGTGGATTTAGGCAGCCTCAGTTGCTTCTCTCTCTTCATGTAATCCCAGACAGACTCGATGATGTTGAGATCAGGGCTCTGTGGGGGCCATACCATCACTTCCAGGACTCCTTGTTCTTCTTTACGCTGAAGATAGTTCTTAATGACTTTCGCTGTATGTTTGGGGTCGTTGTCATGCTGCAGAATAAATTTGGGGCCAATCAGATGCCTCCCTGATGGTATTGCATGATGGATAAGTATCTGCCTGTACTTCTCAGCATTGAGGAGATCATTAATTCTGACCAAATCCCCAACTCCATTTGCAGAAATGCAGCCCCAAACTTGCAAGGAACCTCCACCATGCTTCACTGTTGCCTGCAGACACTCATTCGTGTACCGCTCTCCAGCCCTTCGGCGAACAAACTGCCTTCTGCTACAGCCAAATATTTCAAATTTTGACTCATCAGTCCAGAGCACCTGCTGCCATTTTTCTGCACCCCAGTTCCTGTGTTTTCGTGCATAGTTGAGTCGCTTGGCCTTGTTTCCACGTCGGAGGTATGGCTTTTTGGCCGCAAGTCTTCCATGAAGGCCACTTCTGACCAGACTTCTCCGGACAGTAGATGGGTGTACCAGGGTCCCACTGTTTTCTGCCAATTCTGAGCTGATGGCACTGCTGGACATCTTCCGATTGCGAAGGGAAGTAAGCATGATGTGTCTTTCATCTGCTGCAGTAAGTTTCCTTGGCCGACCACTGCGTCTACGGTCCTCAACGTTGCCCGTTTCTTTGTGCTTCTTCAAAAGAGCTTGGACAGCACATCTGGAAACCCCTGTCTGCCTTGAAATTTCTGCCTGGGAGAGACCTTGCTGATGCAGTATAACTACCTTGTGTCTTATTGCTGTGCTCAGTCTTGCCATGGTGTATGACTTTTGACAGTAAACTGTCTTCAGCAACCTCACCTTGTTAGCTGAGTTTGGCTGTTCCTCACCCAGTTTTATTCCTCCTACACACAGCTGTTTCTGTTTCAGTTGATGATTGTGTTTCAAAACCTGACATATTGAAAATTGATGATCAAATTAGCACCTGTTTGGTTAATTGTTTAATCTATTTTTGAAACATTCCTGACTATATGCCAGTACTGTATAAATTCTTATTATTATTGTTATTTTTTTTTTTTTTTTTTTTTTTTTTTTTTTTGGATGTTAGGAGTTAGGATGGATTTTGTGTTTTCAATGTTATTTGAATCTCTCCTTTAACCTGAAGGGGAAGAATTGAATTGCTGTTTAAAAGGTTAAAGTGTGGTGGGATTACACACCAGGTTCAAATATGGACTAATTTGATTTAGATTTTTCTTCTGTTCACAGAAAAGAATCACTTTGCATGGGCTTTGGTTTTTAGTTAATTGATAAATATAATCTATTAACATGTCTATTTTGAAAGCATTCTTACTTTACAGCATTTTTTCACACCTGCCTAAAACTTTGCACAGTACTGCAAGATATATATATATATATATATATATATATATATATATATATATATATATATATATATATATATATATATATATATAATCCGACCCTTCCTCACCAACTATGCTACCCAGCTCCTGGTCCAGGCCCTGGTTCCCTGGTACCCTGGTCCAGGCCCTGGTAAATATCATTATTAGTTGGTGTTTCAATTTAGGGAGGAGTGTGTGTATGTGATTTTAAACCAGGTAGTGTGGTTATTTGAATAATAGGGTGATTTGCAATTTGTAATTGTATCAGGGAGGGTGGTTTATTAACTTGAAGAGAGTTGTTTGCATTTGGATTGGTCTCCACACAGCCTCCTGTAGTGGTGTGATCCCCTTTGAAGTGTGTAAAAGTATTGTCAATAGAGCAGTTAGCAGTTGTGCCAGTCCCCTTGCAAAGTGAGGTGGAACCTATTTAAGGGTGGGCATATAATAGTGGTCAGTCTACAGGAACCAGGGACTGAGGCAGATAGGCAAGTTCCTGCTTCAAGTAATTTTTAATTAACTACATTTGGTAACTTTGTAAGGTGGTGTTTGAATTAGCTGAGTTGGTGTGTGATTAGTACCAGGTGAGTGGTTTAATTCAATAGAAGTTGATTTGCTATCTGATTGGTTTCCACGCAGTTGTTTTTTCTATATTAAGCAGCCTATTTCTGCGCCAGCAAACAGAAGAGCCTCAACAAAAGAGCCGGGAGTCTAGCTGTGGGAGTCCAGCAAGGGGAGGCCTGCGCTGAGACACTGGTCGACTAGATCCGAACCTAACAGCGCTCTGGAAGAAGCCATCTACTAGTCAGGTCTGTATCCTCCACCCCACTGCTCCTACTGTGCCTTTTGTCTTGCTTGTCCTGCTATGACTATCTCTCACATCCCTGTTCTGTCCCCCCGTCCTCGTCCTCTGCCCTCCCTCCGCTGCTGCTCCTCCAACCCCTCTAACCTCATTTCTCTGCCTCTCCCCCCTCCCGCACTCTCTGGTGCACTCTGGAACTGTCACTCTTCTGCTAACAAAGCTGATTTCATCTCTGCCTTTGCCTCCCACCTCTCGCTCGATTTCCTTGCTCTTACTGAAACCTGGCTGTCCCCTGATAACACTGTTACTCCTGCTGCCCTGTCCTCTCTCTACGCCCTGTCCCATACCCCGCGTCTCACTGGACGGGTCTTCTCCTCTCTCCCTCCTTACTCTTTTCTGTCCCCTCCGATCTCACCTCCCTCTCTGTCAGTACCTTTGAATTTCATGCAGTCCAACTAACCTCTCCCTGTCAACTCCTGCTCATTGTTCTGTACCGCCCCCTGGGCCTCTCACTCACTTTCTGGATGAACTCGACTATCTACTCTCCTCCCTCCCCTCTCTGTCTACCCCGACTGTCCTGTTGGGTGACTTCAACATCCATCTCTCCAACCCCAGCCACTCTGCTGGATTCCTCCCTCCTTCACTCCTTCGACTTCTGTCTCTCTCCGTCCCTCCTACCCACAAAGCTGGCCGTCAACTGGACCTCACCTTCTCCAGGGCCTGCTGCCCCTCCAACCTCTCTGTCACCCCCTGGACCTCTCTGATCACTATTTCATCTCTTTTTTCTGTCTCTCCCCCCCTCCCTGCTCCTCCTACCCCCACTGTCACCTCTCTCGTAACCTCCGGCTCCTCTCCCCCTCTGTCCTTGCCTCCACTGCTCTCTCTCACCTCCCTCCTATCGACTCCTTTTCACAACTCTCCGTAGACTCTGCTACCTCCACCCTCTTCTCCTCACTCACCTCCTCCCTCGACTCCCTCTGTCCCCTCACCTCCCGACCTGCTCGCCCCTCCCCTCCCCATCCCTGGCTCTCCTCTGTGCTCCGCTCGGCAAGAATCACACTGCGATCTGCTGAAAAGAAATGGAAGAGAACCAAACTCCCTGCTGCCCTAGACCTTTACCGCACTCTCCTCTCCTCCTTCTCCTCTACTCTCTCCTCTGCTAAATGTGCTTATTTCCAATCTGTAATCGAAGCCTCCACTAACAACCCACGTAAACTATTCTCTACCTTCTCCTCCCTCCTAACCCCTCCCCCCCCTCCTCCTCCCTCCTCTATCTCCCCTGACGACTTTGCCTCCTTCTTCTCTTCTAAAATCTCAGATATCCGCAAACTCTTTAACACCTCTCCCTCCCCTGCACCCCCTCCTGCTCCAACCCCTACACCCACTACATCCCCTACTAACTCGCCCTCCCTCTCCACCTTCTTGCCCCTCTCAGACTCTGACCTCTCCTCCCTGCTCCAGGGTCACAAACCCACCACGTGTGCCTTGACCCCCTCCCCACTCACCTCTTTCAAGCTGCTGCTCCTGCTCTACTCCCCTTCATCTCCTCCTCCTCAACACCTCTCTACTTTCTGGCATCTTTCCCTCTGCCTTCAAAAAAAGCCTCTATCACTCCCCTCCTCAAAAACCTACCCTCGACCCCACCTCCCTCCAGAGCTACCGTCCTGTCTCCCTCCTACCCTTCCTCTCCAAAACCCTCGAGCGGACTGTACACCGCCAGCTCTCTGCTTTCCTGTCCAACCACTCTCTGCTTGACCCTCTCCAATCTGGCTTCCGCTCTGCTCACTCCACTGAAACCGCCCTCCTGTCTGTCACCAACTCACTTAAGTGTGCCCGAGCTGCCTCTCTCTCCTCTGTCCTAATTCTCCTCGACCTCTCTGCTGCCTTTGACACTGTTGATCACTCTATTCTACTATCATCTCTTGCTGACCTGGGGATCTCTGGCACTGCTCTGGCCTGGTTCTCCTCCTACCTCTCCAACCGCACTTACCAGGTAACCTGGCGTGGAGCAACCTCCACACCTCACCCTCATTTAACTGGAGTCCCCCAAGGGTCAGTCTTGGGTCCTCTCCTGTTCTCTCTCTACACCCGCTCCCTGGGCCCCCTCATCGCATCCTATGGTTTCTCATACCATTTCTATGCTGTTGATGCTCAGATTTTCCTCTCCTTCCCCACCTCTGACTCCACCATCTCCTCCTGTATCTCTACCTGTCTGTCTGCTATTTCCTCCTGGATGCACTCTCATCACCTCAAACTCAACCTCTCTAAATCTGACCTCCTTTTCTTTCCCTCCTCCTCCCCCTCCTCTGATCTCTCTATCTCTGTTCCTCTGGAATCTACCACACTCTCTCCCTCTTCCTCAGCTAAGAACCTTGGAGTCACCCTGGACCCCTGCCTCTCTTATTCCCAGCACATCTCCACTCTGGCACGCACTTGCCGATTCTTCCTGAGCAACATCCGAAGAATGCTACCCTTCCTCCTGGTCCAGGCCCTGGTCCAGGCCCTGGTACTCTCCCGCCTAGACTACTGCAACTCCCTCCTGGCTGGGCTCCCTGCGTCCGCCACCCGTCCGCTCCAGCTCATCCAGAACTCTGCTGCCCGCCTGGTGTTCTCTCTGCCTCGCTTCGCCCACGCTACTCCACTACTCCGCTCGCTCCACTGGCTCCCGATCACCGCTCGCATCCAGTTCAAGACTCTTGTACTAGCCTACAGATGCCTTGACCAGACTGCACCCAGCTACCTCCAGACCCTCATCTCTCCCTACACCCCCACTCGACCTCTCCGCTCCGCCTGCACTAGAAGACTGGCTCTACCTCCGCTATGCTCCCCTGCCTCCAGAGCCCGCTCCTTCTCCACCCTCGCTCCGCAGTGGTGGAACGACCTTCCTACAGATGTCAGGACTGCCCAGTCCCTGACCACATTCCGGCGCCTCCTTAAGACTCACCTCTTCAAACAGCACCTGTAGAACTCCTCTGTTGTATCCTGGGACACTATCACCCTTCATTTAAATATGCTTTATTTTGCTCTTATCTGCCCCCTATTTTACTACATTTAATCCTGTACTTCAGAATATTGTAATCTGCCAAGTGTTTAACCTGTAGTATTTTGTACTTAATCATATCCTGATGTAACTATCACTATTTAATCATATCCTGATGTAACTTTCACTATTATCTGCTGTATTATTGAATTGTGGTTTGTCACACTTGAAAAAAAAAATTATTGTATTTCTTGCTCTTATTGTATAACTTGTATTGTAACACTTGAATGTATTTGTATTTGCTTGCGATTGTAAGTCGCCCTGGATAAGGGCGTCTGCTAAGAAATAAATAATAATAATAATAATAATAAAATACTCTCCCGCCTAGACTACTGCAACTCCCTCCTGGCTGGCCTCCCTGCGTCCGCCACCCGTCCGCTCCAGCTCATCCAGAACTCTGCTGCCCGCCTGGTGTTCTCTCTGCCTCGCTTCGCCCACGCTACTCCACTACTCCGCTCGCTCCACTGGCTCCCGATCACCGCTCGCATCCAGTTCAAGACTCTTGTACTAGCCTACAGATGCCTTGACCAGACTGCACCCAGCTACCTCCAGACCCTCATCTCTCCCTACACCCCCACTCGACCTCTCCGCTCCGCCTGCACTAGAAGACTAGCTCTACCTCCGCTACGCTCCCCTGCCTCCAGAGCCCGCTCCTTCTCCACCCTTGCTCCGCAGTGGTGGAATGACCTTCCTACAGATGTCAGGACTGCCCAGTCCCTGACCACATTCCGGCGCCTCCTCAAGACTCACCTCTTCAAACAGCACCTGTAGAACTCCTCTGTTTGTATCCTGGGACACTATCACCCTTCATGTAAATGTGCTTTATTTTGCTCTTATCTGTCCGCCCTATTTTACTGCATTTAATCCTGTACTTCAGAATACTGTAATCTGCCAAGTGTTTAACCTGTAGTACTTTGTATTTAATCACATCCTGATGTAACTATCACTACTTAATCATATCCTGATGTAACTATCACTATTATCTGCTGTATTATTGAATTGTGGTTTGTCACACTTGTACTTTGCTTGAACAAAAGTTATTGTATTTCTTGCTCTTATTGTATTACTTGTATTGTAACACTTGAAATGTATTTGCTAACGATTGTAAGTCGCTCTGGATAAGGACGTCTGCTAAGAAATAAATAATAATAATAATAATAATAATAATAATAATAATAATTATTATTATTATTATTATTATTATTATTTATTTTTTTTTTTTTTTTTTTTTTTTTTTTTTTTTGGATGTTAGGAGTTAGGATGGTATTTACTCGCGCATAGTTTTCAATGTTATTTCCGAATCTCTCCTTTAACATGTCTGAAGGGGACACTGTATTACTTAAACGTGAATTAACGTCTTAAAACGTGTTAACAGTGTGCAGTTACCTTGGGATTACACACCAGGTTCAGACGCATTGATTGGACTAATGTATCCGCAGGCGACCTAAGACTCACCGTTTCAACGGTGTCAGTAGTGCTCAACAGAAAAGAATGCATACAGAAAAATATTGTATACTGGCCATGGGCTTTGGTTTTGCCCAGAGCCGTAACTAAGCATTTAGCTACCGGGGCATGCAAAAATATATATATATATATATATATATATATATATATATATATATATATATATATATATATATATATAATTGCATGCACCTCCGGAATGAAGCAACCGGAGGTGGATGGAAAGACTCCATATCGTAGCTACCGGGGCATGCAAGACTCCATATCATAGCTACCGGGGCATGCAATTATATATATATATATATATATATATATATATATATATATATATATATATATATATATTTTTTATTTTTTTTTTTTTTTTTTTTTTTTTTTTTTTTTTTTTTTTTTTTTTGGATGTTAGGAGTTAGGATGGTATTTACTCGCGCATAGTTTTCAATGTTATTTCCGAATCTCTCCTTTAACATGTCTGAAGGGGACACTGTATTACTTAAAACGTGAATTAACGTCTTAAAACGTGTTAACAGTGTGCAGTTACCTTGGGATTACACACCAGGTTCAGACGCATTGATTGAACTAATGTATCCGCAGGCGACCTAAGACTCACCGTTTCAACGGTGTCAGTAGTGCTCAACAGAAAAGAATGCATACAGAAAAATATTGTATACTGGCCATGGGCTTTGGTTTTGCCCAGAGCCGTAATTAAGCATTTAGCTACCGGGCCTGCAATATATATATATATATATATATATATATATATATATATATATATATATATATATATATATATGCACCACCGGAATGAAGCAACCGGAGGTGGATGGAAAGACTCCATATCGTAGCTACCGGGCATGCAAGACTCCATATCATATCATAGCTACCGGGGCGCAATTATATATATATATATATATATATATATATATATATATATATATATATATATATATATATATATATATATTATTATTTTTTTTTTTTTTTTTTTTTTTTTTTGATGTTAGGAGTTAGGATGGTATTTACTGCGCATAGTT
>JAHFZB010000334.1:0-64384 GCA_036884735.1 Huso huso
GCGTCAAATGAAAGTCGGCTTTACGAAGCACTGGGGCGGACCTAGGACTATATAAGGAGGGCTAGGACAATGATGTCACAAGAGGGCGGAGTTAGTAAATACCGGTATATCCTGTCGCTGCAGCGCAATTCAGTACTGAGTGGGCTCCACAAATGGCGCCTGTAATTGAGCACCGAACTGCATCACGGGATTGACTGTCCTATCCTGCTTTATACAGTCCTAGGTGAGGACACAGAAAGTCTGACAGAGAGTTTATTGCAGTTTAACGAAGTTACGTAAAACACAGTCCCTGTGCAGCTCCCACTCAGCACAGGTAGAAATATTGTGTTCATGTGAGTCCGCATTACAATGTAAATGAAACGCATGTGTCGCGGGACAGACCCGGACTAGGCTTTACATTCATAATACACGGGCTTTAAAAGTGACGTTTGGCACAGATTGGAAAATAGAAACATTACATTTTACTGAAATTACAAATCTGTGCTCCCTCGTTAATGATCACGTTGCTATAGGTTTTGTGAATGGAGGCTGTTCTGTTGTGAGTATATCGGGGGGTGCTCTGTGCTCCCCTCGTTAATGATCGCGTTGCTATAGGTTTTGTGAATGGAGGCTGTTCTGCTGTGAGTATATCGGGTGCTCTGTGCTCCCCTCGTTAATGATCGCGTTGCTATAGGTTTTGTGAATGGAGGCTGTTCTGTTGTGAGTATATCGGGGTGCTCTGTGCTCCCCTCGTTAATGATCGCGTTGCTATAGGTTTTGTGAATGGAGGCTGTTCTGCTGTGAGTATATCGGGTGCTCTGTGCTCCCCTCGTTAATGATCGCGTTGCTATAGGTTTTGTGAATGGAGGCTGTTCTGCTGTGAGTATATCGGGGTGCTCTGTGCTCCCCTCGTTAATGATCGCGTTATAGGTTTTGTGAATGGAGGCTGTTCTGCTGTGAGTATATGGGGTGCTCTGTGCTCCCTCGTTAATGATCGCGTTGCTATAGGTTTTGTGAATGGAGGCTGTTCTGCTGTGAGTATATCGGGGGCTCTGTGCTCCCTCGTTAATGATCGCGTTGCTATAGGTTTTGTGAATGGAGGCTGTGCTGTTGTGAGTATATGGGGTGCTCTGTGCTCCCTCGTTAATGATCGCGTTGCTATAGGTTTTGTGAATGGAGGCTGTTCTGTTGTGAGTATATCGGGGTGCTCTGTGCTCCCTCGTTAATGATCGCGTTGCTATAGGTTTTGTGAATGGAGGCTGTTCTGCTGTGAGTATATCGGGGTGCTCTGTGCTCCCCTCGTTAATGATCGCGTTGCTATAGGTTTTGTGAATGGAGGCTGTTCTGCTGTGAGTATATCGGGGTGCTCTGTGCTCCCCTCGTTAATGATCGCGTTGCTATAGGTTTTGTGAATGGAGGCTGTTCTGCTGTGAGTATATCGGGGTGCTCTGTGCTCCCCTCGTTAATGATTTCAGTTGTGCTGCACAGTCGAAACACAGCTAACTGCGGAACGAGTGATTTAGGAGATACAGACACGGAGATGACTTCAAGGAGGAGGAAACAAAGATGTCTCCACAGCTGCATGGGAACCCTCAGCATTTCCCCGGTTCATTATTAATAGCGGGCTGTCAAGACTTGTCAGCGGGTCGAGCGAGGTGAGATAAAGACACACACAGGATTATTTAAAGTCGTTCGTGACTCGCATGAACCTGAACAGGTCTGTGTTTTTCTCTCGTCATGAACCAGCTGCTGCCCAACCCAAGGAACTGCTTTGAAGACATTTACTTCCTGTGTCATGTGACCCGCAGCTCGCTTCAGCTACAGTGAAGAGGAGCGCTTGTGCGAGTCGATTTTATACTTAGTATTGTTGAGGATAGTGGTTAATAAAACTATATCCATAATAATAATAATAATAATAATAATAATAACAACACACATAAATATAATACTAATTATCAGAGTTGAAAGTCAGCCGGTACGGCCCGGAACTGCGTACCGGCAAAACATCTTGTCAAGGCACTTCAATATTTCATCTTATCACAATGATAGGCTACATCATTTTTTCTTTGTATTTTCCGTCCTTTTCGCTTCTTCTTCTTCGTTGTTCGGTTATTATTGATGTTTAAGCAAAATAACTCGACGTCACGCAGTTTCCGGTCATGTGACTTATGATGTCAGAGTATGCTGACTGCCAAAGGGGCTTCCGCATACTTGTGAACATGGAGTCCTCAAAATAAGCGAGCTTTTGTAAACTGATATTTCCTAAGACACAAGCATACAACTATTCCACTATAATTTGATAAAACTATTATTGTGTTAAATACATAAGAACATAAGAAAGTTTACAAACGAGAGGAGGCCCCATTCAACCCATCTTGCTCGTTTGGTTGTTAGTAGCTTATTGATCCCAGAATCTCATCAAGCAGCTTCTTGAAGGATCCCAGGGTGTCAGCTTCAACAACATTACTGGGGAGTTGGTTCCAGACCCTCACAATTCTCTGTGTAAAAAAGTGCCTCCTATTTTCTGTTCTGAATGCCCCTTTATCTAATCTCCATTTGTGACCCCTGGTCCTTGTTTCTTTACTGCACAATACTGTTATTTTGGTACTGTGTCAGTGACTTGGAGAAAAGAACGCCTGATTTAGTTTTTCAGGCAAATCGGGTAACCTAACGACATGAACAGAGAAACTCAAGCTCGAATATAAATTTGTTCAGACACCAAAATCCAAGCAGAACAACTGGACAAAACATACAAAAAGATCATCGTTTTTTTTTCCTATTAAGTGCTTTTGTAACTGTTAGTATTAACCTGTATATTTAAAGTTCAAAATGAATCATTCAAAATGAAACATAATCTTAATTGATACAAAACTGTTTAAAATACAATGCTCCCATGGCACTCAATTAGCAACACAGATGTTTCCAAAAATGAACCCAGCATTTGAGTAACTGTGATAACAAGAAGCGGTCGGGATGATTTCAAACAGCATGAAAAGATAAGGGGCGGTCTAAAGAAAGAGAAAGAAAAAATGACATTTGAAGCGCTGTACTCTTTAACAACTGACTTGTTTCAATTGTGTTGCAGAGGAGAAACAGCTAACTGAGGAACGAGTGATTCAGTAGAGAGAGGCATGGACCTGACTCAAGGAGAAGAAGAAGGAGTAAAGAGAATGACCCTCCTGATATGTCACAAGAGCCTGCCAGGTACTGAAAGTCTTTTCTTATTAGTTCCGTTGTGCGGCGGCATGCTGAATAATACCTTTACTAAGAAGCTGTTCAGGAATCCAAATCACTGAGCTGAGTCTCAAGCCCAGGGTTAGAGTTCAGACCTCTCTGTTTTTTACAATGCTTCCTGTGCTTTACCGGACCTCTCTGTGCTTTTACAATGCTTCCTATGCTTTACCAGACCTCTCTGTGCTTTTACAATGCTTCCTGTGCTTTAACAGACCTCTCTGTGCTTTACAATGCTTCCTGTGCTTTACTAGACCCTCTGTGCTTTAAAATGCTTCCTATGGTTTACTCGACCTCTATGTGCTTTACAATGCTTCCCTATACTTTACCAGACCTCTGTGTGCTTTACAATGCTTCCCTATGCTTTACCAGACCTCTCTGTGCTTTACAATGCTTCCCTGTGCTTAATGAGTGTTAATGAGTATTAATAAATAAGAAAAAGTCACAGTTAATCAATTTTTTATTTATTTTATTAAATCACATTACTAAAATCTGAAATAATAAACAGAACAAACATTTTATGGTAATCAAAGAAAAACAAAAACACACACACAATAAAGCAAACTTAAGTTCACTTTTTTAAAAACTGTTACAGCACTGACTATTGGATGCCACTTTTTAAAATATATATAAAACATAACAATTTTAAAAAAAATAAATTAAATACAGTTACTTTCAGATGAAATCCATTCGTTGTTAAAACAAATAATTCACCTCAAGCCGCTCTGCAGGTGGCGCCGTTTTACCCCCTAACTTTCATCCAAAGTTGTGTCAGATTGAACATTCCCTTCACCCGAGGAGTGGAGAGGACAGACAGGGAGTTCAATACAAAGGGTTTCTTACAACACAAAACAGTCTAGTTCAGCTGGCAGATTGTTACAGAGGAATCATAATAAGGAAGCCTAAACCCAGGATAGAGCGGCTCAGTGAATGTGGTTTGGAATCTGTGCAGGAGGGTCATTGTGTCAGAGACGCCATAAAAGGACAGCGTGCCGGCATTAAAGTCCAGATACACTCCTATTCTGGGGGAGTGGGGGGCAGTTATTGCAGTTTCATTGTTATTGTGCCGGGCAGTGTAACTGGAACCAGAGCAGAACAAACTCCAGGACTTGTCATTGAATCCAAGGAGACAGGAACGATCCCCTCCTTTCCTGGTGATTCCTTTATATGTGACTCCTATAGAAGCCTCTCCCCCACTCCACTCAATCTCCCAGTAACAGCGAGTCCCAGACAAACCCTCTCTGCAAAGCACTTGGAACCAGTAGTCAAATCTCTCTGAGTGATCATCAGGATATCTCTGGGTCTCTCCCCCCCGTGTCACCTTTCTGTTCCCTTCAGACAGACAGAGGTTTCTATACGCTGTGTTGGGGTCCAGAGTGAGCTGACAGGAATCTGATTGAAGAGAAGAGGACGGGTAGAGGAGAGACGGTTAGAAAAGTCAAATCACTGAGAAAATCAACAGTCATTGTCTGCTGCATCCTCACATCCTGTTTATGGAAGGTGTGTGTGTTGTTTTAATTATTTTTTTTAATATATTTTGACCACTTTTTTAAACTTTTAAATTGAATTTTCTGCCTCAAGATGGCTTCCCGTGGATCGGCATGGACCTCTCAGAACTACATTTCCCATCATCCTCCTGCTCACTGGTAATTCCATCTCAATCACATATGTGAGCAGGAGGATGATGGGAAATGTAGTTCTGAGAGGCTCATGCAGTTACATGTGAAGCTATCTATAAGTATAAAAAAGTGGTCAAAATGTAAAAAAAATAAAAAATAATTAAAACAATACACACACCTCACGTAAACAGTTGTAGCAACACATGGGAACATGCAACACAATAAAATACAAAGGTCCTTATGTACCCTTTAAACCCTCTTGCTGTTTGATTGTTTTGTTCATTATAATTCCTTGATCTTATCAAACTTCTTCAATTGGAACCAATCAAATGCAGCTCTGCATACAATTACAGTTCACTTAATGTTCCTACAGGGTATGTGTTGCCATTTTACCCACTCAGACCCCTTGCTTACTAAATATCTTCAATAGAATATCATCCACACTTCAAATATCTGTCTAATATTTTAATGAGCAATCCATCCCACAAGTGCAGTGATACTGCAATATACATTTACTACCAGCACAGGATGACTGGGAGGGATAGCTGTTAATTTTACCCCACAACTGGTTTCACATGCATTGTACATGTATTTAAAGATGGGATGATTATCTATTCAGGGATATCAAGATATTTAGGGAGAGAAAGGTCTGAGTGGGAAAAACAGGCAACAAAATGCCCCTCCCAGTCATTCTGCATGTATTCATCTGAACCAATACTTGTTGGAGAGGAGTGTAGATTAATGGCTTCACAATTACTAATAAATAATAATAATTGCTGCCCTCAAGCTCCACCCCTCCCTGTTCTGTAGTGTTAGCTCTTTCACAATGGAGTGACACATCTTTCAATCAAATGTTTCAGTGAAAACAGACTTACATTTTAAAAACTCAGCTCTGTTCCTTGGCTCTGGAGCCTGCAGACTGTAAACTGCAACTTCATTCACTGGGCAGAAAAAAAGAGAGAGAAATAGAATTGAAACATGTGGATTAATACACAACACACACAAGACTCCAAACAGCAATCTGAAAAGAAACAAGGCTTATTCACGGCATTTCAGGATGTAAAAATCCGTATTTCACGATGTTCATGATTACAATGAATATGTATTCCTTCCGTATCGGTGCAGCAGCCAAAGTCAATGTGAACACGTCTGCCACTGCACTGGAGTCTTGTGTTCCTTCCTCTCCATCACATATATTTGCTTCCATATTAGGACACCCTTGTGCATCAAACATACAGCAGTCACTGTCTGCTCCATCCTCACATCACTTCCTCCTCTCTGCTTCATCAGTACCTGTTCCATCCTACATGCTCCCTCCTACCACCTCCCTGCTCCCTCCTCCATGTTGCCTCCTCCCACTTATGTGCTCCCTCTTTCATGCTCCCTCCTCCCTGCTGTCTCTTCCAGTCTTCATGCTCCCTTCTCTGCCCTCATCCCTGTTGCCTCTTTCTGTCTCCTCCCTGATCTCTCCTTCATGCTCCCTCCTCTCTTCCACCCTCTCCTACATGCTCCCTGCTTAATTCTCTTCTCCGTCCATGCTCCCTCTCCAACGCTCCCCTGCTCTGCCCTCCTTGCTCCTCCTCCCTGCTGCCTCCCTCACTCCTTCCTCCCTCTGCTGCCTCCCCTTCTCAATACTACATTATTTATATAGCCAGCAATCTGCAAGAGGTCTTTATTAATGTCTTGCAAGTCCTGTCCCTCCTATAGCCATGGTCTATTTGAGAAATCTCTACCAAAGGAATCTATTTCACACCAACCTGTTGTGGTTATTTTGACTAATTCCCCCTTGCAGAAGTCCTCAATATGGTCTTTAAGTTCAGATACAGCTTTCCTCACAGCCCCAAAAGAGATGTCTGTATTGACAGTAACGCTGGGTAAGTCTCCAGCTTCAGGAGGGGCACAGAGAGACTGGAAATTCTACAACAGGAAAGTGGAGAAAAGGAGTTTTCAGTGAAACAGAATGGGGTCCAAAACATTCCTGAGGAAAAGCAAGGATTCATTCAATTGGAGAGGTCTGTCTGAAACCATCCCAGTTATGGACTTGAGATTTTCTAACAAGCAGTGATGTTACCTGTAGAAAATGGATGTGATCCTCTGTCTCTGAAAGCTGTTTCAGCTCAGCGTTTCTCCTCCTTAGCTCAGCAATCTCCTGCTCCAGTTTCTTCATGCGTCCTTCAGCCTGATTCACTGCAGCCTTCTCGTTAGCTCCAATCAGCTCAATAACCTCAGTGTGGATCTTTTCAATGGATCGGATCAGCTCAGTAAAGATCTTCTCACTTTCCTTTATTTCTATGCATGCAGATCTCTGAGTGAAAGAACACAGTAGAGGAGACATGGTTAGAATTGATATCAACAACACATCAGACATAGACAGTAAACTTCTGTAGATGTGTTCCAGTCCATCTGTTAATAATAATAATAATAATAATAATAATAATAATAATAACCCCCTCTTTTCAATACCCACTTTCAGTGACTCCACAGCCTGTTTCAGCTCCTTAATTTCTTTCAGTCTCTCCTGGATTCCCTGTTGTATTTCTGTCTGTGTCTCTCCCAGCTGCTTCTGTGTAGAAACACAGTGACATAGTGACATTTCTGATGGGGCACTGAGAGATATCCTGTCACACCGAACACAGGCCTGTTTAAGTATGCTATTGAAACTGACAGAATCAATTTAGTTTATATATATTTTATGTTTTCTTGTCCCCTTACCTCTTTACAATGTTTGCTTTAATTCTGAGTGGTGCTCGAATATAATTTGCTCTTCAATTCTAGTTTCACGCCATAGACATCTGTAGCACAGGCTAGATCAGACAACATGTGTGTATAGTAGTAAGATACAACACCATCTAGTGCACAGCTGCAAGCAATACAAAAGGATACTTGATCCACAGTAGCTGTCCACTAGATGGTACTGTTTCATACTAGCAACTGTGAATGATGGCTGATCTAGCATGTGTCACATGTTTGTTTTGTTAAGCACCTAGGAAACTGAAGCAGCTTTCTCTTTAATGGATATTTAGAGCTTCTGATTTCTGGTTTTATCTGATAAACACAGATAAAACAGCCCTGATACAAAACAATGAAATCAGTGTATACCCAATAAACACCAGAAAAACACTGGACATGGTTACTCAATTCACATTGACTTCATCCCTTTCCATGTGAAAAAATACAATAAAATAACATAAAACCTAAAAAGAATAACAAAAAAACAACCTTTCTCAGCGCAGTCAGGCAATGAACCTCCTTCCTGACTTGAATCTATCATTGATTCATTCTGAATACTTTAAACTGAGTGGCAGCACATTCCTGCACTTCTATTGGAGGATTGCACACGCCGGAGATTTAAAACGAGATTACAATTAGAAAACGGAGGGTTGTTCTGCTCGGGATTTAAAGCTATATTACAGTTCAATAGGGAGGATTCACACACTTGTGGAATTTAAAACAGAATTGCATATTGTGAAGAAATGTAAAAAATGCCTAAATACACAAAATCCCCAGAAGAATGAGCCCGTGACCAGAAGGACTTCACTGTGGAAGAGAGCAAAGAAAAGAGGGGACTAGTAGGGTGAGCGAAAGAAATTGTAGATTTCAAAAAAGAAAATCCCAGTTTATTACATTTCGTTTTTAACTTAAACATATCTGTTTTAATCATGTAAAAACATGTCAAATTCAGCTACTTGGATTTGAGAAACGCCCTCTACTGATTTTAAGCCTTCATAATTTAAAAAAAGAAAATATGCTTCAAAAAGATGAACACTTCACCAATAAAAACAATTCTTCTCAGCTAGATGCTGGTTATAAATTGAAAGATCAAATGTTAAGTGTACAAGCAAGCCTCCCAAAAACACACCTCTCACTGTGGGCAGACTGGCAAGAATGGCATGGCATGGGTACAGCAGCTCTGCCAGTGCAGATAGATGCGTCTGTGTCACTTTTAAAGGCACGGGCACAGCAGCTCTGCCAGTGCAGATAGATGTGTATGTGTCACTTTTAAAGGCACGGGCACAGCAGCTCTGCCAGTGCAGATAGATGCCTGTGTCACTTTTTAAGGCACTGGCACAGCAGCTCTGCCAGTGCAGATAGATGCGTGATGTGTCACTTTTAAAGGCACGGCACAGCAGCTCTGCCAGTGCAGATAGATGCTTGATGTGTCACTTTTTAAAGGCACGGCACAGCAGCTCTGCCAGTGCAGATAGATGCGTATGTGTCACTTTTAAAGGCACAGGCACAGCAGCTCTGCCAGTGCAGATAGATGCGTATGTGTCACTTTTAAAGGCACGGGCACAGCAGCTCTGCTAGTGCAGATAGATGCGTATGTGTTTTTTTAAAGGCACGGCACAGCAGCTCTGCCAGTGCAGATAGATGCTATGATGTCACTTTTTAAAGGCACAGGCACAGCAGCTCTGCCAGTGCAGATAGATGCGTATGTGTCACTTTTAAAGGCATGGGCACAGCAGCTCTGCCAGTGCAGATAGATGGGTATGTGTCACTTTTAAAGGCATGGGTTTTGTTTACTATATATCAAAAAACACAATTATTAAAGTCTTGTTTAAAATGTGATGTATTAGTTTATTAAGAAGATATTATGATCCCTGTGCTGTAATCATTGTTTCAATATATTAAAGAGTCCCTGCATCATAGAGGCAGCACTGGGTGAAGCTCGCTCCGTCCTCCGGCTGCAGCACCAATTTTCCAAGCGAGGATCATATTTCCACCACATCACTACAAACACAAGCATGGCTGGATCTTGGGTTAAAGAAATTAATAAACACCGAAAAACAGAAGCCCTGTGTATATTGAATATCATATTAATCTTGTATATTGAATATCATATTAATCTTGTATATTGTATATCATATTAATCTTGTATATTGAATATCATATTAATCTTGTATATTGTATATCATATTAATCTTGTATATTGAATATCATATTAATCTTGTATATTGTGTATCATATTAATCTTGTATATTGAATATCATATTAATCTTGTATATTGAATATCATATTAATCTTGTATATTGTATATCATATTAATCTTGTATATTGAATATCATATTAATCTTGTATATTGTATATCATATTAATCTTGTATATTGAATATCATATTAATCTTGTATATTGTATATCATATTAATCTTGTATATTGCATATTATATTAATCTTGTATATTGAATATTATATTAATCTTGTATATTGTATATCATATTAATCTTGGTCTTTTCTGCTTTTTTTAAGTGAGGTTCTTGACTTTGCTGGGAATGTCATTTTTGAACAGTTTTACCAATTAAACTATAATGTCTTAAACAATGAAACTGATCTATGATTTTATAAAGTTGCAAGATACATATAAAAACACTAGGAATATAAATCATGCTAATTTTACACTACAAATTCCAATGCACCACAAAACAGCTGAACAAATCCTTCTTACCCTGTGAGGCAGGGCTGAGGTCCTGCACGTGTAAATAGTGTGTTTTTGTTTGATTGTAAATAATGTTTTTGATGATCAAGTTTGTGCTAGATATGGCAGGGCATATTCAAATCCAGGTGTGGAATGTGTCCAGGTGTTAATTGATTAATTGATTATCTCTTAGCCCTGGCCACATGCCTTTAAAAAGGGTCTGAAAAGCCAGTTTCTTGGTTCTACAAGCAGGGATACAGACTGTCTGGGAAGGAGAGTGTTGCTTTAGGATCCTCACGACTGCGTGTGTTAACCAGGGTGAGGAAAACACAAGAGGAAAAATGAATCTCGGATCACTGTGTGAGTTAACCAGGATCGCTAGCACTGGAAGGAATAGGGAACAAGTTTAGGGGATTTTAATCCCACCCAAGTCTAGAGAGGAGGTGTCAGGGAGACTGTTCCTGGAGCGGGACCTCCTTTCTTGTTTGGTCAACTTTTATTTTCTAGTTGTTTTCAAGCAGTGTTTTGTTTTGAATGTTTTGTGTTTTTGTATCACAGAAAACCTCCTGTGTCTCTCCTGTCAATCAGCGATAGCCACACCCATAACAACACACCTGTTACACCCTGAAATACATTGTAGTACATCATAGTTTAGATAGAGCAATTAAAAAACTAGGGCTCTTTAAATAGCTCTTAATATACACTTAAAATCTGATCTGATGTGAAACTGTATAACCTAGTAAACAGACATGTTAAATATCCCTGGGAATTCTTATCTTCTAGGATAGCTACAAGGAAATGGTTCAAACCCTTACCTGTTTCACACTCCTTTCTTTCTCAGCTGAGACTGTGTTATGGCTCTTGTGATCCTCGTCTGCACACAGCCAGCAAATACACGTCTGATCAGTTCTACAGAAGACCTCACATAATCGTTGGTGTTCAGCACAAAGCTTCTGCTCCAGATTTCCAATTGCATTGATCAGCTTGTGCCTCTTGAAAGCAGCCCCTCATAGTGAGGCTTGACGTGTGTTTCACAGTAAGAGGCCAGGCACGTCAAACAGGATTTCACAGCTTTGCACTTTCTCCCAGTGCAGACATCACACAGCACATCTCCAGGTCCAGCATAACTTTGAGCAGGAGGAGGATTGAGTCCTGTCTTCTTTAATTCCTCCACAACTTCAGCCAGCATGGTGTTTCTGCACAGAACAGGCCTTGGGGTAAAGGTCTCTCTGCACTGGGGGCAGCTGTAGACACCTGTATGATCAGTCTGATCCCAGCAGTTCTTAATACACCCCATACAGTAACTGTGTCCACATGGAATAGTGACTGGGTCCTTCAATAGCTCCAGACACACTGAACAGCTAAACCGATCCTCTGACCATACTTTTGAAGCCATTCTTGCTGCAGAGAGACAGAGAGACTGACGATTTCACAAGAAACGAAACTTCACTGCGCTGATTTCCTGGAGTTGTGTAAAGCTCTGAGAGGCGGGGTTTGGGACTGAGGCCAGGTTTAGACAAGCAGGGGGAGCAGAAACTGCCGAATCAGATATTCTATGAAACTGTTTCTAAATCCCCCAACAAATATTACAATGTCAAGATTAGGAATGAAACAAGTGATATTAACAACTGTTTAATATCAGGGCTGAAGAGTCTGACTTTGTGTTTTAGCCCCAAATCTATAATATGTAAAATTAAGGAATGTTCTGTTACACGTATGTTTTTGATGACGGTTTGAACGGCATCTCGTTACTTTAGTAACGCCTTACTGTAATAATATTACTTTAGTCAATAACGAGGTAATATAACGCGTTTAGCTTTTAATGGCAGTAATAACATTACAGTTCCTTTCCAAACAATAAACGCGCTTGCCGTTCGTTCTTTGTCTCTGCTGCGCAGCTGCATCGGTTGTCTTTTCTTGTTTTAAAGCCAGTATATTTCAGTGCGGTTATAACCGTAAACGTGACGCGCTCTTTATTATTTATTTATTTGATTTTTAATTTTTTATTTAGGAGGCCATGTGAGCTACAAGTAGCTCGTTTACAAAGGCGTGCTAGAAATAACAGCAGCAGGTTACAGGTTTCAAAAAAATAAAAATAATTTAAACGCATAATGACAAGACAATACACAAAGTACACCTCAGATTTACACAGCACACACAAGCCTGTTTAAGCACTAGAACAACAGGGTTTGTTTTTTTAATTCCCACAGGAGATGTCAGGTCTCAGTCCTGCGGGTAACAGGTTCCAGTCTGTAGCAGCAGAAAAACGAAAGACTTTCTTCCCGCAGCACTTTTTCCAGACGGTATATTAAAGTATTGTGTGTCTCTGACATTACGATAGGCTGTATTTACAGGTAAACTCAGAAACAAGCTGTTTAAATAAACTGGTAATGTGTTGTGTGCCCCTTTAAAGAGAACTGATTCCAGTGATAATTCCTTGTGTTAGCAGGCGATAGCAAGTTTAATGTAGAATACGCGCTGCAGTGATGCGCTAGCGGAGTACACGGGAGCACACAGATACACATCCTGTTACACATTGTATCGATCTTCTTCAGCGATTCCTCACTAGCAGACCCGCACATCACATCATTATAGTCTAGAATAGGGAACACAAGTAACTCATTTAAACCTTTGCTGTAAAGCTTTACACAGTGGCGCTGACCACACAATCCTCCAAGCTTCCTTCCAATTTTACTTTACATACATCTTTAATGGGTTTATCAAATTGAAGAGTTGTGTCAATATAAACCCCTAGATATTTAAAAGTGTCGGCTCTCTCCAATGCTGAGGTATTACAAGCAACAAGAGAATAAAAATTCTAAAAGGATCCACATGTTCCTAATGTTATAAATATTTTCAGTTCCGGGGTAGAATCTTAATGGTGCATATTGATATAGCGCGGATATTAAAACAACGCATCCAATTCTCTGCATGTTGCCACATCAGACCTTCCCACAGCGAGGTGTGAAAGATTAAACACAAAGAAAATATCAATGAAAGAATTTAAAATCAGTCAAATATAAATGTAGCCCACAAACAACAAACATTTCAGTTCTTGTCCTGTCCCTGTATATTTAGAGATTCACAAACCCATTAAACACGTATTTGTTCGTTGATTGCTCTCATTCAAAAAATGGTACGTCATTTTGGAGATGAGATTAAAAACGATTACATCTGGAAAATAATTAAGGAGGATCAAAATAATTAATTAATCAATAAAACAATGTTTCTTCAAAATTAGCCTACAGAAATACATTACGGGTTACAGTTATGGTTTGGCTGAATGAGAAGAATACAACCCCCCAAAAAATGTGTGTGAGTTACTGTTTAGTTCCTTAGTTGTGAAATGATCACGTGATAGGGGTGTAAGGATTCGTGAAATGCACTTGAGCTGCGTGATGACGTATTTAAGAGCCTGGCACGTGCGCGCTGCACACATATTATTATTATTATTATTATTATTATTATTTATTTCTTAGCAGACGCCCTTATCCAGGGCGACTTACAATCGTAAGCAAATACATTTCAAGTGTTACAATACAAGTAATACAATAAGAGCAAGAAATACAATAACTTTTGTTCAAGCAAAGTACAAGTGTGACAAAACACAATTCAATAATACAGCAGATAATAGTGATAGTTACATCAGGATATGATTAAATAGTGATAGTTACATCAGGATGTGATTAAATACAAAGTACTACAGGTTAAACACTTGGCAGATTACAGTATTCTGAAGTACAGGATTAAATGCAGTAAAATAGGGGCAGATAAGAGCAAAATAAAGCACATTTACATGAAGGGTGATAGTGTCCTAGGATACAAACGAGGAGTTCTACAGGTGCTGTTTGAAGAGGTGAGTCTTAAGGAGGCGCCGGAATGTGGTCAGGGACTGGGCAGTCCTGACATCTGTAGAAGGTCATTCCACCACCGCGGAGCAAGGGTGGAGAAGGAGCGGGCTCTGGAGGCAGGGAGCGAGCGGTGGTAGAGCTAGTCTTCTCGTGCAGGCGGAGCGGAGAGGTCGAGTGGGGTGTAGGGAGAGATGAGGTCTGAGGTAGCTGGGTGCAGTCTGGTCAAGGCATCTGTAGGCTAGTACAAGAGTCTTGAACTGGATGCGAGCGGTGATCGGGAGCCAGTCGAGCGAGCGGAGTAGTGGAGTAGGCGTGGGCGAGGCAGAGAGAACACCAGGCGGGCAGCAGAGTTCTTGATGAGCTGGAGCGGACGGGTGGCGGATGCAGGGAGGCCAGCCAGGAGGAGCCAGTAGTCTAGGCGGGAGAGTACCAGGGCCTGGACCAGGAGCTGGGCAGCATAGTTGGTGAGGAAGGGCCGGATTCTTCGGATGTTGCTCAGGAAGAATCGGCAAGTGCGTGCCAGAGTGGAGATGTGCTGGGAATAAGAGAGGCAGGGGTCCAGGGTGACTCAAGGTTCTTAGCAGAGGAAGAGGGGAGAGTGTGGCAGATCCCAGAGGAACAGAGATAGAGAGATCAGAGGAGGGGGAGGAGGGGGAAAGAAAGGAGGTCAGATTCCAGAGAGGTTGAGTTTGAGGTGATGCGGGTGCATCCAGGAGGAAATAGCAGACAGACAGGTAGAGAGACGGGAGGAGATGGTGGAGTCAGAGGTGGGAAGGAGGAAAATCTGAGCATCATCAGCATAGAAATGGTATGAGAAACCATAGGATGCAATGAGGGGGCCCAGGAGCGGTGTAGAGAGAGAACAGGAGAGGACCCAAGACTGGGACCCTTGGGGACTCCAGTTAAGAGAGGGTGAGAGGTGGAGGTTGCTCCACGCCAGGTTACCTGGTAAGTGCGGTTGGAGAGGTAGGAGGAGAACCAGGCCAGAGCAGTGCCAGAGATCCCCAGGGATGGGACCACACATACCCTCTTAGGATGGGACCATCAAGTTAAAATGGTTATCAGGTTTTATTCGAAAATGTGAACGTTTTTCGTTTGATTTTCATTCTAAAATCTTTAAGAGTTTTGGTGGTATAGATTATTTATTAAGATGTGATTTTGAGATTTCTAAACTGCCCATTAAATTATCTGCATTTCATCAGCAAGTCCTCCGTTATTGGAAACTAATACATAAACACATAACTTCACTCCGCATACTACTCCAATCTGGAACAATAGATGTATCCTAATTAAGAGAAAATCCTTCGTTTACAGTGAATGGGTGGAGAAAGGTGTCTGGTCTATTCAGGCAGCAGTGTGGCGTAGTGGTTAGGGCTCTGGACTCTTGACCGGAGGGTTGTGGGTTCAATCCCTGGTATGGGACACTGCTGCTGTACCCTTGAGCAAGGTACTTTACCTAAATTGCTCCAGTAATTGTATGTAAAAATAATGTGATATCTTGTAACAATTGTAAGTCGCCCTGGATAAGGGCGTCTGCTAAGAAATAAATAATAATAATAATAATAATTCAACATTTAATGGATGATCATGGAAATATTCTATTGTATAACGATTTCATTCAAAAATAGGATCTTGTTTGCACCAATAGACAATATTCTACAGTGGTTAAGGCAATTCCACAAGCAGTGATTATTTTAGTTAAAGGGATGTTGACTTATTCTGCTGCAGTACCACACATGTTTTCATTAGTTATAGATGGATGTGATTTCCTAGATAAAAAATGTAAAAACACATTCTTAAGAACTACTCTTTACTGCAGAGTGTTTCCCTTCACCTTTGAAAAGGAAATGCATGTTACAAGACTTCACTAGATGTTCTATAGTCACAATAAGAACCAGATACCTTTCTTTACCTTCATCACCTAAAGATAAAGAAGATCATCTCAAAACAATGAATGACATTTACCCCTGGAATGATTTCTGAAGACGGAGATTTAACTTTGACTTCAACCATTGTGTGTTTTCTAACTCAGTTATTGAAACGGCAGGCAGAACATCTTTTTTTTTTTCACATGTCAACCTACTGAAACCTTTTGGGATGCATTTCAGGACTGGATCACAAGTAATGATCTATTCATACCCACTTTAACGTTTAATAATATCAGGTTTGGGTTTCTAAAGGAGGACTGGAAAGCTGAATGCATGTATAATAACTTGATCATTATGGAACATATTTCATTCACAAAAGTCGTTTTTTTAAAAACTACCCCCCTGTTGATTGTTTTCTTAAACGAGATAAAGTTATATAAACAATCTTTGAAATTGGTTGCATCCAAACAAGCCCTTGATCTTTACAATAATCTCTATAATTTGACTCCTGAACAGACCACCCTGTGTATTTGTGTTTTTTTTTTGTTATTTCATTTATTTTAATTGTACAAGTTTGCTCAGTCTGTTTATTGAAATAAATATTTCTTTCTATATGTGAATTATGCCTGTTTCTTATTTGAAAATGTCTGAATAATATATATATATATATATATATATATATATATATATATATATATATATATATATATATATATATATATATATATATATATATATATATACACATATATATAAATCTGATACTGTAATGCAAACGCCGTAAAAACAAAAGAAGCAAACAAAGATAATGTCGAGATCAGCCAATAGCTGCCGGCTTTACAAAGCACTGGGGCGGACCTCGGACTATATAAGGAAGGATAGGACAATGATGTCAAAAGTGGGCGGAGTTAGTAAATAGTGACGCATTCTGGAGCCCATAGAGCTCTTTCACAGCGCGCTCGCAATGCTTTTAACGTGTTCACGCTCACCCTGGCAAAATGTTTCTTCACATAATCAAGCTTTAACTCACATAAATAACAGTCAGGCAATTTATATTAACGATATTTAGTATTGTTATTAAAAAAAAAATACCGGTATATCCTGGCGCTGCAGCACAGCATCTCCGCAATGTATTCAGTACTGAGTGGGCTCCACAAATGGCGCCTGTAATTGAGTACCGAACTGCATCACGGGATTGACTGTCCTATCCTGCTTTATGCAGTACTAGGTGAGGACACAGAAAGTCTGACAGAGAGTTTATTGCAGTTTAACGAAGTTACGTTAAACACAGTCCCTCTGCAGCTCCCACTCAGCACAGGTAGAAATATTATGTTCATGTGAGTCCGCATTACAGTGTAAATGAAACGGATGTGTCGTGGGACAGACCCGGACTAGGCTTTACATTCATAATACACGGGTTTTAAAAGTGACGTTTGGCACAGATTGGAATATAGAAACATTACATTTGACTGGAAATTACAAATCTGTGCTCCCCTCGTTAATGATCGCGTTGCTATAGGTTTTGTGAATGAGGCTGTTCTGTTGTGAGTATATCGGGGTGCTCTGTGCTCCCTCGTTAATGATCGCGTTGCTATAGGTTTTGTGAATGGAGGCTGTTCTGTTGTGAGTATATCGGGGGTGCTCTGTGCCCCTCGTTAATGATCGCGTTGCTATAGGTTTTGTGAATGGAGGCTGTTCTGCTGTGAGTATATCGGGGTGCTCTGCGCTCCCCCTCGTTAATGATCGCGTTGCTATAGGTTTTGTGAATGGAGGCTGTTCTGCTGTGAGTATATCGGGGTGCTCTGTGATCCCCTCGTTAATGATCGCGTTGCTATAGGTTTAGTGAATGGAGGCTGTTCTGCTGTGAGTGTATCGAGTGCTCTGTGCCCCCTCGTTAATGATCGCGTTGCTATAGGTTTTGTGAATGGAGGCTGTTCTGTTGTGAGTATATCGGGGTGCTCTGTGCCCCTTTGTTAATGATCGCGTTGCTATAGGTTTTGTGAATGGAGGCTGTTCTGTTGTGAGTATATCGGGGTGCTCTGTGCTCCCTCGTTAATGATCGCGTTGCTATAGGTTTTGTGAATGGAGGCTGTTCTGCTGTGAGTATATCGGGGTGCCTGTGCTCCCCTCGTTAACGATTGCGTTGCTATAGGTTTTTGTGAATGGAGGCTGTTCTGCTGTGAGTATATCGGGGTGCTCTGTGCTCCTCCTGTTAATGATCGCGTTGCTATAGGTTTTGTGAATGGAGGCTGTTGCTGTGAGTATATCGGGTGCTCTCTGTTCCCCTCGTTAACGGCGTTGCTATAGGTTTTGTGAATGGAGGCTGTTCTGCTGTGAGTATATCGGGTGCTCTGTGCCCCCGTTAATGATCGCTGCTACTAGGGTTTTGTGAATGGAGGCTGTTCTGCTGTGAGTATATCGGGGTGCTCTGTGCTCCCTCGTTAATGATCGCCAAGCACTATAGGTTTTGTGAATGGAGGCTGTTCTGTTGTGAGTATATCGGGTGCTCTGTGCTCCCCTCGTTAATGATCGTTGCTATAGGTTTTGTGAATGGAGGCTGTTCTGTTGTGAGTATATCGGGTGCTCTGTGTCCCCCTCGTTAATGATTGTTGCTATAGGTTTTGTGAATGGAGGCTGTTCTGCTTGTGAGTATATCGGGGTGCTCTGTGCTCCTCTCGTTAATGATCGCGTGCTATTGTTTTGTGAATGGAGGCTGTTCTGCTGTGAGTATATCGGGGTGCTCTCTGGTTAATGATCGAGGGCTATAGGTTTTTGTGAATGGAGGCTGTTCTGCTGTGAGTATATCGGGTGCTCTGTGCTCCTCTCGTTAATGATAAGCGCTGCTATAGGTTTTGTGAATGGAGGCTGTTCTGCTGTGAGTATATCGGGGTGCTCTGTGCTCTTCTAGTTAATGATCGCTGTTATAGGTTTTGTGAATGGAGGCTGTTCTGTTGTGAGTATATCGGGGTGCTCTGTGCTCCCCCTCGTTAATGATAGCGTTGCTATAGGTTTTGTGAATGGAGGCTGTTCTGTTGCGGGGTGCTCTGTGCTCCCTCGTTAATAATGATCGCTATAGGTTTTGTGAATGGAGGCTGTTCTGCTGTGAGTATATGGGCTCTGTGCTCCCTCGTTAATGATGGCGTTGCTATAGGTTTTGTGAATGAGGCTGTTCTGCTGTGAGTATATCGGGTGCTCTGTTCCTGATCGCGATTGCGTTGCTATAGGTTTTGTGAATGGAGGCTGTTCTGCTGTGAGTATATCGGGGTGCTCTGTGTTCCCTCGTTAATGATCGCGTTGCTATAGGTTTTGTGAATGGAGGCTGTTCTGCTGTGAGTATATCGGGGTGCTCTGTGCTCCCTCGTTAATGATCGCGTTGCTATAGGTTTTGTGAATGGAGGCTGTTCTGCTGTGAGTATATCGGGCTGCTGTGCTCCCTCGTTAATGATCGCGTTGCTATAGGTTTTGTGAATGGAGGCTGTTCTGCTGTGAGTATATCGGGTGCTCTGTGCTCCCCTCGTTAATGATTTCAGTTGTGTTGCACAGTAAAACACAGCTAACTGCGGAACGAGGATTTCGGAGATACAGACACGGAGATGACTTCAAGGAGGAGGAAACAAAGATGTCGCCCAGCTGCATGGGAACCTCAGCATTTCCCGGTTCATTATTAATAGCGGGCTGTCAAGACTTGTCAGCGGGTCGAGCGAGGTGAGATAAAGACACACAGGATTATTTAAAGTCGTTCGTGACTCGCATGACTCTGAACAGGTCTGTGTTTTTCTCTCGTCATGAACCAGCTGCTGCCCAACCCAAGGAACTGCTTTGAAGACATTTACTTCCTGTGTCATGTGAATGCAGCTCGCTTCAGCTACAGTGAAGAGGAGCGCTTGAGCGAGTCGATTTTATACTTCGTATTGTTGAGGATAGTGGATTAAAACTATATGCATAATAATAATAATAATAATAACAATAATAATAACAATAATAATAATAATAATAATAATAATAATAATAATAATAATAATAACACACATAAATATAATACTAATAATCAGAGTTGAAAGTCAGTCAGTACGGCCCGGAACTGCCTACCGCAAAAGTTATCTTGTCAAGGTACTTCAATATTTCATCTTATCACAATGATAGGCTGCATCATTTTTGTTTTGTATTTTCAGGGCCCTTTTCGCTTCTTCTTCTTCTTCGTTGTTCGGTTATTATTGATGTTTAAGCAAAATAACTCGACGCCACGCAGGTTCCGGTCATGTGACTTATGATGTCAGAGTATGCTGACTGCCAAAGGGCTTCCGCGATACTTGTGAACATGGAGTCTTCAAAATAAGGGAGCTTTTGTAAACTGATATTTCCTAAGACACAAGCATACAACTATTCCACTATAATTTGATAAAACTATTATTGTGTTAAATACGTAAGAACATAAGAAAGTTTCTAAACGAGAGGAGGCCCCATTCAGCCCATCTTTGCTCGCTTTTGGTTGTTAGTAGCTTATTGATCCCAGAATCTCATCAAGCAGCTTCTTGAAGGATCCCAGGGTGTCAGCTTCAACAACATTACTGGGGAGTTGGTTCCAGACCCTCACAATTCTCTGTGTAAAAAAAGTGCCTCCTATTTTCTGTTCTGAATGCCCCTTTATCTAATCTCCATTTGTGACCCCTGGTCCTGGTTTCTTTTTTTCAGGTAAAAAAAGTCCCTGGGTCCACATTGTCTATACCTTTTAGATTTTGAATGTTTGAATCAGATCGCCGCAGTAGTCTTCTTTGTTCAAGACTGAATAGATTCAGTTCTTTTAGCCTGTCTGCATACGACATGCCTTTTAAACCCGGGATAATTTCTGGTTGCTCTTCTTTGCACTCTTTCTAGAGCAGCAATATCCTTTTGTAACGAGGTGACCAGAACTGAACACAATATTCTAGGTGAGGTCTTACTAATGCATTGTAAAGTTTTAACATTACTTCCCTTGATTTAAATTCAACACTTCTCACAATATATCTGAGCATCTCGTTGGCCTTTTTTTTTTTCCCACATTGTCTAGATGAAGACATTTCTGAGTCAACATAAACTCCTAGGTCTTAGAAATGTCTTTATCTAGACAATGTGGGGAATTCAAAATGAAACATAATCTTAATTGATACAAAATTGTTTAAAATACAATGCTCCCATGGCACTCAATTAGCAACACAGACAAAAACGAACCCAGCATTTGAGTAACTGTGATAACAAGAAGCGGTCAGGATGATTTCAAACAGCATGAAAAGATAAGGGGCCGTCTAAAAGAAAGAGAAGAAAAATGACATTTGAAGCGCTGTACTCTTTAACAACGGACTTGTTTCAATTGTGTTGCAGAGGAGAAACCCAGCTAACTGAGGAACGAGTGATTCAGTAGAGAGAGGCATGGACCCGACTCCAAGGAGAAGAAGAAGGAGTAAAGAGAATGACCCGTCTGATATGTCACAAGAGCCTGCCAGGTACTGAAAGTCTTTTTCTTATTAGTTCAAAAGGGCGGCATGCTGAATCATACCTTTACTAAGAAGCTGTTCAGGAATCCAAATCACTGAGCTGAGTCTCAAGCCCAGGGTTAGAGTCCAGACCTCTCTGTGCTTTACAATACTTCCCTATGCTTTACCAGACCCTCTGTGCTTTACAATGCTTCCTATGCTTTACCAAACCTCCTGTGCTTTTACAATGCTTCCCTATGCTTTACCAGACCTCTCTGTGCTTTACAATGCTTCCCTATGCTTTTACCAGACCCCTCTGTGTTTTACAATGCTTCCCTATGCTTTACCAAAACCTCTGTGAGTTTTACAATGCTTCCTATGCTTTACCAGACCTCTCTGTGTTTTACAATGCTTCCCTATTTTTTTACCAGACCTCTCTGTGGTTTACAATGCTTCCCTATGTTTTACCAGACCTCCCTGTGCTTTTACAATGCTTCCATATGCTTTACCAGACCTCTCTGTGCTTTTACAATGCTTCCCTATGTTTTACCAGACCTCTGTTTTATAATGCTTCCCTATGCTTTACCAGACCTCCTGTGCTTTACAATGCTTCCCTATGCTTTACCAGACCTCTCTGTGTTTTACAATGCAAGCCTCCCTATGCTTTACCAGACCTCTCCTTTTTTTATGTTTCCCTATGCTTTACCAGACCTTTGTGTTTTACAATGCTTCCCTATGCTTTTACCAGACCTCTGTGCTTTTACAATGCTTCCTATGCTTTACCAGACCTCTCTGTAGTTTTTTACAATGCTTCCCTATGCTTTACCAGACCTCTCTCTGCTTTACAATGCTGCTCTATGCTTTACCAGACCTCTCTGTGCTTTACAATGCTTCCCTATGCTTTACCAGACCTCCCTGTGCTTTACAATGCTTCCCTATGCTTAATGAGTGTTAATGAGTATTAAGAAATAAAAAGTCAGTCTATCACGTTAATTTTTTTATTAAATCACATTACTAAAATCTGAAATAATAAACATTTTATGGAAATCAAAAAACAAAAACACACACACAATAAAGCAAACATAAGTTCACTTTTTTAAAAACTGTTACAGCACTGACTATTGGATGCCATTTTCTAAAATATATATAAAACATAACAATTCTTAAAAAATAAATTAAATACAGTTACTTCGTATGAAATCCATTCGTTGCTAAAAACAAATAATTCACCTCATTTCGCTCTGCAGGTGGCGCTGTTTTACCCCCTAACTTTCATCCAAAGTTGTGTCAGATTGAACATTCCCTTCACCCGAGGAGTGGAGAGGACAGACAGGGAGTTCAATACAAAGGGTTTCTTACAACACAAAACAGCCTACTTCAGCTGGCAGATTGTTACAGAGGAATCATACCAATGAAGCCTAAACCCAGGATAGAGCGGCTCAGTGAATGTGGTTTGGAATCTGTGCAGGAGGGTCATTGTGTCAGAGACGCCATAAAAGGACAGCATGCCGGCATTAAAGTCCAGATACACTCCTATTCTGGGGGAGCGGGGGGCAGTTATTGCAGTTTGATTGTTATTGTGCCGGGCAGTGTAACTGGAATCAGAGCAGCGCAAACTCCAGGACTTGTCATTGGATCCAAGGATACAGGAATGATCCCCTCCTTTCCTGCTGATTCCTTTATATGTGACTCCTATAGAAGGCCGTCCCCCACTGCACTCAATCTCCCAGTAACAGCGAGTCCCAGACAAACCCTCTCTGCAAAGCACTTGGCACCGGCTGTCAAATCTCTCTGGGTGATCATCAGGATATCTCTGGGTCCCTCTCCTCCGTGTCACCTTTCTGTTCCCTTCAGACAGACAGAGGTTTCTATATGCTGTGTTGGGGTCCAGAGTGAGCTGACAGGAATCTGATTGAAGAGAAGAGGACGGGTAGAGGAGAGACGGTTAGAAAAGTCAAATCACTGAGAAAATCAGCAGTCATTGTCTGCTGCATCCTCACATCCTGTTTATGGAAGGTGTGTGTGTTGTTTTAATTATTTTTTTTAATACATTTTGACCACTTTTTTAAACTTTTAAATTGAATTTCTGCCTCAAGATGGCTTCCCATGGGATTGGCATGGACCTCTCAGAACTACATTTCCCATCATCCTCCTGCTCACTGGTAATTCCATCTTAATTACATATGCAAGCAGGAGGATGATGGGAAATGTAGTTCTGAGAGGCCCATGCAGTTACATGTGAAGCCATCTATAAGTATAAAAAAGTGGTCAAAATGTAAAAAAATAAAAATAATTAAAACAATACACACACCTCACGTAAACAGTTGTAGCAACACATGGGAGCATGCAACACAATAAAATACAAAGGACCTTATGAACCCTTTAAACCCTCTTGCTGTTTGATTGTTTTGTTCATTATAATTCCTCGATCTTATCAAACTTCTTCAATTGGAACCAATCAAATGCAGCTCTGCATACAATTACAGTTCACTTAATGTTCCTACAGGGTATGTGTTGCCATTTTCCCCACTCAGACCCCTTGCTTACTAAATATCTTCAATAGAATATCATCCACTCTTCAAATATCTGTCTAATATTTTAATGAGCAATCCATCCCACAAGTGCAGTGATACTGCAATATACATTTACTACCAGCACAGGATGACTGGGAGGGATAGCTGTTCATTTTACCCCACAACTGGTTTCACATGCATTGTACATGTATTAAAAGATGGGATGATTATCTATTCAGGGATACCAAGATATTTAGGGAGAGAAAGGTCTGAGTGGAAAAACAGGCAACAAATGCCCCTCCCCCAGTCATTCTGCATGTATTCATCTGAACCAATACTTGTTGGAGAGGAGTGTAGATTAACGGCTTCACAATTACTAAAAAATAATAATAATTGCTGCCCTCAAGCTCCACCCCTCCCTGTTCTGTAGTGTTAGCTCTTCTCACAATGGAGTGACACATCTTTCAATCAAATGTTTCAGTGAAAACAGACTTACATTTTAAAAACTCAGCTCTGTTCCTTGGCTCTGGAGCCTGCAGACTGTAAACTGCAACTTCATTCACTGGGCAGAATAAAAGAGAGAGAAATAGAATTGAAACATGTGGATTAATACACAACACACACAAGACTCCAAAAAGCAATCTGAAAAGAAACAAGGCTTATTCACGGCATTTCAGGATGTAAAAATCCGTACTTCAAGATGTTCATGATTACAATGAATATGTATTCCTTCTGTATCGGTGCAGCAGCCAAAGTCAATGTGAACACATCTGCCACTGCACTGGAGTCTTGTGTTCCTTCCTGTCCATCACATATCTTTGCCCAACAGTACGGTGTCCATATTAGGACACCCTTGTGCATCAAACATACAACAGTCATTGTCTGCTCCATCCTCACATCACTTCCTCCTCTGTGCTTCATCAGTCTGTTCCATCCTCCATTCTCCCTCCTACCACCACCTCAGTCCCTCCCATGCACCCTTCTCCCTCCAGTCTGCTTCATTACTCTTGCTCCTTCCTCCCTGCTCCCTTCTCCCTGCTCCCTCCTCCATGTTGCCTCCTCCCACTTATGTGCTCCTCCTCCTCACTTTTTCATGCCTCCCCTCCTGCTGTCTCTTCCAGTCTTCATGCTCCTTCTCTCTGCTCCCTCATCCTGTTGCCTCCTTCCTGTCTCCTCCTGATCTCCTTCATGCTCCCTCCTCTCTCTTCCACCCTCTCCATGCATCCCTGCCCCAGTTCTCTTCTCTCTCCATGCTCCCCTCCAATGCTCCTGCTCTGCCCTCCCTGCTCCCTCCTCCATGCTCCTGCTCTGCCTCCTCCCCCCTCCATGCTGCCTCCTCTCCTCCCTCCTCCCTGCTGCCTCCTCCTTCTCAGCATACATTATTTATATAGCCAGCAATCTGCAAGAGGTCTTTATTAATGTCTTGCAAGTCCTGTCCCTCCTCAAGCCATGGTTTTTTTGAGAAATCTCTACCAAAGGAATCTATTTCACACCAACCTGTTTTGGTTATTTTGACTAATTCCCCCTTGCAGAAGTCCTCAATATGGTCTTTAAGTTCAGATACAGCTTTCCTCACAGCCCCAAAAGAGATGTCTGTATTGACAGTAACGCTGGGTAAGTCTCCAGCTTCAGGAGGGGCACAGAGAGACTGGAAATTCTACAACAGGAAAGTGGAGAAAAGGAGTTTTCAGTGAAACAGAATGGGGTCCAAAACATTCCTGGGGAAAAGCAAGGATTCATTCAATTGGAGAGGTCTGTCTGAAACCGTCCCAGTTATGGACTTGAGATTTTCTAACAAGCAGTGATGTTACCTGTAGAAAATGGATGTGATCCTCTGTCTCTGAAAGCTGTTTCAGCTCAGCGTTTCTCCTCCTTAGCTCAGCAATCTCCTGCTCCAGTTTCTTCATGCGTCCTTCAGCCTGATTCACTGCAGCCTTCTCGATTAGCTCCAATCAGCTCAATAACCTCAGTGTGGATCTTCTCAATGGATCGGATCAGCTCAGTAAAGATCTTCTCACTTTCCTTCATTTCTATGCATGCAGATCTCTGAGTGAAAGAACACAGTAGAGGAGACATGGTTAGAATTGATATCAAAACACATCAGCCATAGTAGTAAACTTCTGTAGATGTGTTCCAGTCCATCTCTTAATAATAATAATAATAATAATAATAATAATAATAATAATAATAATAATAATAATAATACCCCCCTCTTGTCAATACCCACTTTCAGTGTCTCCACAGCCTTTTTCAGCTCCTCAGTTTCTTTCAGTCTCTCCTGGATTCTCTGTTGTATTTCTGTCTGTGTCTCTCCCAGCTGCTTCTGTGTAGAAACACAGTGACACAGTGACATTTCTGATGGGGCATTGAGTGATATCCTGTCACACTCAATACAGACTATTTCAGAGCAGGCTGTGTTTCACACCTCTCCCCTTTTTATATTAATTAACATAAGAACATAAGAACATAAGAAAGTTTACAAACGAGAGGAGGCCATTCAGCCCATCTTGCTCGTTTGGTTGTTAGTATCTTATTGATCCCAGAATCTCATCAAGCAGCTTCTAGAAGGATTCCAGGGTGTCAGCTTCAACAACATTACTGGGGAGTTGGTTCCAGACCCTCACAATTCTCTGTGTAACGATACACACATTATGCACACAGATACCCTAAGGGTCGAATGCATCAGCGTGGATTAACCACTAACCCAGATTAAATCAAGGATTATATTTGAATCATGTTGCACAAAACTTTACACCAGGATTTATATGTAATCCTTGTTTAAAATTAATCCAAGGTTAAACATTTAAAAGATTAAATATAATGAAATTGCACCACTCATTTTAATCCATGTTTAAATGTGATAGCTGAATTAAATTGAAAACTTCCTTGGAGGTGGTTTAAACTTGGACAAAGGCAGCAGTTTCAGACAACATGTGTGTATAGTAGTAAGATACAGCACCATCTAGTGCACAGCTGCCAGCAATACAAAAGGACACTTGATCCACAGTAGCTGTCCACTAGATGGTACTGTTTCATACTAGTAACAGTGAATGATGGCTGATCTAGCATGTGTTACATGTTTGTTTTGTCAAGCACCTAGGAAACTGAAGCAGCTTTCTCTTTAATGGATATTTAGGGCTTCTGATTTCCGTTTTTAATCGATAAACACAGATAAAACAGCACTGATACAAAACAATGAAATCAGTGTAAAAAATGCCTAAATACACAAAATCCCCAGAAGAATGAGCCCGTGACCAGAAGGACTTTGCTGAGGAAGAGAGCAAAGGAAAGAGGGGACTAGTAGGGTGAGCGAAATAAATTGTAGATTTTAACAAAAAAATCCCAAATAGGTTATTACATTTCGTTTTAAACTAACTTAAACATATCTGTTTTAATCATGTAAAAATGTGTTTTAACGCACCAAATTAAGCTATTGTTTCTGCCTGATTTATATTGTATATCATGTAAATATTTTATTTTGTATATCATATTAATCTTGTATATTATTAATATTATTAATTTATATCTTAGCAGATGCCCTTATCCAGGGTGAATTACAATTGTTACAAGATATCACATTATTTTGACATACAATTATCCATTTATACAGTTAGGTTTTTACTGGAGCAATCTAGGTAAAGTACCTTGCTCAAGGGTACAGCAGCAGTGCCCCCCACCTGGGATTGAACCCACGACCCTCCGGTCAAGAGTCCAGAGCCCTAAACACTACTCCATATCATATTAATCTTGTATATTTTATATCATATTAATCATGATCTTTTCTGCTTTTTTAAATTAGGTGATTGACTTTTCTGGGAATGTCATTTTTAAAAAGTTTAACTAATTAAACTATAATATCTTAAACAGTGAAACTGATCTATGATTTTATTAAATTGCAAGATACATATAAAAAAACACTAGGAATATAAATCATGCTAATTTTACACTACAAATTCCAATGCACCACAAAACAGCTGAACAAATCCTTCTTACCCTGTGAGGCAGGGCTGAGGTCCTGCACGTGTAAATAGTGTGTTTTTATTTGATTGTAAAAAATGTTTTTGATAATCAAGTGTGTGCTAGATATGGCAGGGCATATTCAAATCCAGGATTTTAATCCCACCCAAGTCTAGAGAGGAGGTGTCAGGGAGACTGTTCCTGGAGCGGGACCTCCTTTCTTGTTTGATCATCTTTTATTTTCTAGTTGTTTTCGAGCAGTGTTTTGTTTTGAATGTTTTGTGTTTTTTGTATCAAAGAAAACCTCCTGTGTCTCTCCTGTCAATCAGCGATAGCCACACCCCTAACAACGCCCCTGTTACATCCTGAAATATATTGTAGTACATCATAGTTTAGATAGAGCAATTAAAAAACTAGGGCTCTTTAAATAGCTCTTAATATACAATTAAAATCTGATCTAATGTGAAACTGTATAACCTAGTAAACAGACATGTTAAATATCCCTGGGAATTCTTATCTTCTAGGATAGCTACAAGGAAATGGTTCAAACCCTTACCTGTTTCACACTCCTTTCTGCCTCAGCCGAGACTGTATCATGGCTCTTGTGTTCATTTTGTGAACAAAATAAGCAAATACACGTCTGATCGGTTCTACAGAAGACCTCACATAATCGTTGGTGTTCAGCACAAAGCTTCTGCTCCAGATTTCCAATTGCATTGATCAGCTTGTGCCTCTTGAAAGCAGCCCCCTCACTGTGTGGCTTGATGTGTGTTTCACAGTAAGAGGCCAGGCACGTCAAACAGGATTTCACAGCTTTGAACTTTCTCCCAGTGCAGAAATCACATGGCACATCTCCAGGTCCAGCATAACTTTGAGCAGGAGGAGGATTGAGTCCTGTCTTCTTTAATTTCTCCACAACTTCAGCCAGCATGGTGTTTCTGCACAGATCAGGCCTTGGGGTAAAGGTCTTTCTGCACTGGGGGCAGCTGTAGACACCTGTATGATCAGTCTGATCCCAGCAGTTCTTAATACACCCCATACAGTAACTGTGTCCACATGGAATAGCGACTGGGTCCTTCAATATATCCAGACACACTGGACAGCTAAACTGGTCATGCGCTACCAGAATATTCGCTTCTGCCATTTCTGCTGCAGCGAGACAGAGAGACTGACGATTTCACAAGAAACGAAACTTCACTGCGCTGATTTCCTGGAGTTGTGTAAAGCTCTGAGAGGCGGGGGTTTGGGACTGAGGCCAGGTTTAGACAAGCAGGGGAGCAGAAACTGCCGAATCAGATATTCTATGAAACTGTTTCTAAATCCCCCAACAAATATTACAATGTTAAGATTAGGAATTAAACAAATGATATTAAAAAAAGTCTTTCTTCCCGCAGCACTTTTTTCCAGACGGTATATTAAAGTATTGTGTGTCTCAGACATTACGATAGGCTGTATTTACAGGTAAACTCAGAAACAAGCTGTTTAAATAAACTGGTAATGTGTTGTGTGCCCTTTAAAGAGAATCCGATTCCAGTGATAATTCCTTGTGTTAGCAGGCGATCGCAAGTTTAATGTAGAATACGCGCTGCAGTGATGCGCTGAAGCGGAGTACACAGCACACAGATACACATCCTGTTACACATTGTATCGATCTTCTTCAGCGATTCCTCACTAGCAGACCCGCACATCACATCATTATAGTCTAGAATAGGGAACACAAGTAACTCATTTAAACCTTTTGCTGTAAAGCTTACACAGTGGCGCTGACCACACAATCCTCCAAGCTTCCTTCCAATTTTACTACATACATCTTTAATGGGTTTATCAAATTGAAGAGTTGTGTCAAAATAAACCCCTAGATATTTAAAAGTGTCGGCTCTCTCCAATGCTGAGGTATTACAAGTAACAAGAGAGAAATGTTATCTATTTTGTATCATTTTCTCTGAACCAAATAGCATGATATTTGTCTTTTTTCATTTAAGATCAGACCATTTTTATTTATATATTCAGTCAGCACACACGTCACGGATATCGCGACATTTCGCTTACAGGGATATCCCGGACACACAGAGCCGTCTGCGTTCTGATTGGCCACGAGGAAAATAGGGCCGCGAGCCCTACTCGTATTTTCATTGGTCACAGAGTGCGTTCTGATTGGCTCTTATTCTCGCCCTTCCATTGGCTGATGGAAGTGGTTTGGCTTTTCAGTTCTGGCGGGTTCTACATCGAGAAGGGTTTGTGTGCAGAACGGAGATCTGCGTCACTGTACCTGCGTCACTGCACCTGCGTCACCGTGCGAGTGCGTGCGCAGCTCCTAAAGAACGACATTCAGTGGTTTCAGGGGTTTCATCACAACGGCAGCAGCTTGCGTGGTCTTGCGCGCATTATTATTACATATAAGCACACTGATTTATTATATAACTGTAAATTGAGTATGAGACAATACAACAACAATTAGACAACAAGAAAATGAATGTTAAAACTGTCAGATCAGAATAACACCGGTGTCGGTTTCCCATCAGTCAGCTTTTGCTTCAAGACATACAGCTCAGTAATGTTCCTGCTCCAGAACTGAAGTCTGTCTGAATTGCTTCTTTTATATTAAACAGATCCGTTTCGTATGAACAGAACGGTATCGAATGATTCTGATGTTCATTTATTAAGTTGAACAGATGAAGTGGATAGGGTGTGCTTGATTCGTGTTCTGTTTTTCTCCTGCTTTAACAACTTTGCTTAGAAAATATTTTATTCAAAAGTATGTTAAAGTGACGTGGTCTTGAAATCTAAATGCTGTATTAATGTTGTGTTTTAAACATACGCTGGCAGCGTGTAACAGTTTCACGTTTATTAGAATCAATTACGATGGGCCACTGTTAATGAGAAGAGATGGATTGAGAGTATACAGTGTGGGGTGGGGGTGTTGAGGAGGGGTGCTGTTAATGAGAAGTGATGGATTGAGAGTATACAGTGTGGGGTGGGGAGTGTTGAGGATGGGGTGCTGTTAATGAGAAGTGATGGATTGAGAGTATACAGTGTGGGGTGGGGAGTGTTGAGGAGGGGTGCTGTTAATGAGAAGTGATGGATTGAGAGTATACAGTGTGGGGTGGGGAGTGTTGAGGAGGGGTGCTGTTAATGAGAAGTGATGGATTGAGTATACAGTGTGGGGTGGGGAGTGTTGAGGAGGGGGTGCTGTTAATGAGAAGTGATGGATTGAGAGTATACAGTGTGGGGTGGGGAGTGTTGAGGAGGGGTGCTGTTAATGAGAAGTGATGGATTTGAGTATACAGTGTGGGTGGGGATTACAGTATGTGGGGTGTTGAGGAGGGGGTGCTGTTAATGAGAAGTGATGGATTGAGAGTATACAGTGTGGGGTGGGGAGTGTTGAGGAGGGGGTGCTGTTAATGAGAAGTGATGGATTGAGTGTATACAGTGTGGGGTGGGGGTGTTGAGGAGGGTGCTGTTAATGAGGGGGTGATGGATTGAGAGTATACAGTGTGGGGTGGGGAGTGTTGAGGAGGGGTGCTGTTAATGAGAAGTGATGGATTGAGAGTATACAGTGTGGGGTGGGGAGTGTTGAGGAGGGGTGCTGTTAATGAGAAGTGATGGATTGAGGGTATACAGTGTGGGGTGGGGGAGTGTTGAGGAGGGGTGCTGTTAATGAGAAGTGATGGATTGAGTATACAGTGTGGGGTGGGGAGTGTTGAGGAGGGGGTGCTGTTAATGAGAAGTGATGGATTGAGAGTATACAGTGTGGGGTGGGGAGTGTTGAGGAGGGGGTGCTGTTAATGATGAGAAGTGATGGATTGAGAGTATACAGTGTGGGGTGGGGAGTGTTGAGGAGGGGTGCTGTTAATGAGAAGTGATGGATTGAGGGTATACAGTGTGGGGTGGGGAGTGTTGAGGAGGGGGTGCTGTTAATGAGAAGTGATGGATTGAGAGTATACAGTGTGGGGTGGGGAGTGTTGAGGAGTGGGTGCTGTTAATGAGAAGTGATGGACAGAGTATATAGTGTGGGTGGGAGTGTTGAGGAGGGGGTGCTGTTAATGAGAAGTGATGGATTGAGACAGTGGGGGTATACAGTGTGGGGTGGGGTGGTGTTGAGAGGGTGCTGTTAATGAGAAGTGATGGATTGAGAGTATACAGTGTGGGGTGGGGAGTGATTGAGGAGGGGTGCTGTTAATGAGAAGTGATGGATTGAGAGTATACAGTGGGGTGGGGCTGTTAATGTTGAGGAGGGTGGGGCTGTTGAGGATGTTAATGAGTGATGGATTGAGAGTATACAGTGTGGGGTGGGGGTGTGTGCTGTTAAGTGATGGATTGAGTATACAGTGTGTGGGGTGGGGGTGCTGTTAATGAAGTGATGGATTGAGAGTATACAGTGTGGGGTGGGGAGTGTTGAGGATGGGGAGCTGTTAATGAGGGGGTGAAGAGAATGGATTGAGTATACAGTGTGGGGTGGGGAGTGTTGAGGAGGGGTGCTGTTAATGAGAAGTGATGGATTGAGAGTACACAGTGTGGGGTGGGGAGTGTTGAGGAGGGGTGATGATTAATGAGAAGTGTGGGATGGATTGAGTTAATACATGGTGTGGGGTGGGGAGTGTTGAGGAGGGGTGCTGTTAATGAGAAGTGATGGATTGAGAGTATACAGTGTGGGGTGGGGAGTGTTGAGGAGGGTGCTGTTAATGAGAAGTGATGGATTGAGAGTATACAGTGTGGGGTGGGGAGTGTTGAGGAGGGGTGCTGTTAATGAGAAGTGATGGATTGAGAGTATACAGTGTGGGGTGGGAGCTGTTGAGGAGGGGTGCTGTTAATGAGAAGTGATGGATTGAGAGTATACAGTGTGGGGTGGGGAGTGTTGAGGAGGGGGTGCTGTTAATGAGAAGTGATGGATTGAGAGTATACAGGGGGGGTGCTTTTAATGGGAGGTTGAGGAGGGGTGCTGTTAATGAGAAGTGATGGATTGATATATACAGTGTGGGGTGGGGAGTGTTGAGGAGGGGTGCTGTTAATGAGACAGTGATGGATTGAGAGTATACAGTGTGGGGTGGGAGTGTTGAGGAGGGGTGCTGTTAATGAGAAGTGATGGATTGAGTATACAGTGTGGGGTGGGAGTGTTGAGGAGGGGGTGCTGTTAATGAGAAGTGATGGATTGAGAGTATACAGTGTGGGGTGGGAGTGTTGAGGAGGGGTGCTGTTAATGAGAAGTGATGGATTGAGAGTATACAGTGTGGGGTGGGGAGTGTTGAGGAGGGGTGCTGTTAATGAGAAGTGATGGATTGAGAGTATACAGTGTGGGGTGGGGAGTGTTGAGGAGGGGTGCTGTTAATGAGAAGTGATGGATTGAGAGTATACAGTGTGGGGTGGCATACAGTGGGGTGGGTGTTGAGTGATGGGAGTGGGTTGGAGGGGGTGCTGTTAATGAGAAGTGATGGATTGAGTATACAGTGTGGGGTGGGGAGTGTTGAGGAGGGGTGCTGTTAATGAGAAGATGGATGGATTGAGTATACAGTGTGGGGTGGGGTGCTGTTGAGGATGGGGGGTGCTGTTAATGAGAAGTGATGGATTGAGAGTATACAGTGGGGTGTGGGAGTGTTGAGGAGGGGGTGCTGTTAATGAAAAGTGATGGATTGAGAGTATACAGTGTGGGGTGGGGAGTGTTGAGGAGGGTGGGGCTGTTAATGAGAAGTGATGGATTGAGTATACAGTGTGGGGTGGGGAGTGTTGAGGAGGGGGTGCTGTTAATGAGAAGTGATGGATTGAGAGTATACAGTGTGGGGTGGGGAGTGTTGAGGAGGGGTGCTGTTAATGAGAAGTGATGGATTGAGAGTATACAGTGTGGGGTGGGGAGTGTTGAGGAGGGGTGCTGTTAATGAGAAGTGATGGATTGAGAGTATACAGTGTGGGGTGGGGAGTGTTGAGGAGGGGGGGGGTGCTGGTTAATGGAGAAGTGATGGATTGAGAGTATACAGTGTGGGGTGGGGGAGTGTTGAGGAGGGGTGCTGTTAATGAGAAGTGATGGATTGAGAGTATACAGTGTGGGGTGGGGAGTGTTGAGGAGGGGTGCTGTTAATGAGAAGTGATGGATTGAGAGTATACAGTGTGGGGTGGGGAGTGTTGAGGAGGGGGTGCTGTTAATGAGAAGTGATGGATTGAGTATACAGTGTGGGGTGGGGAGATGTTGAGGAGGGTGAGGAGGGCTGTTAATGAGAAGTGATGGATTGAGAGTATACAGTGTGGGGTGGGGAGTGTTGAGGGAGGGTGCTGTTAATGAGAAGTGATGGATTGAGTATACAGTGTGGGGTGGGGAGTGTTGAGGAGGGGGTGCTGTTAATGAGAAGTGATGGATTGAGAGTATACAGTGTGGGGTGGGGAGTGTTGAGGAGGGGGTGCTGTGATGAACTGTGTATACAGTTGGTGGCTGTGTGCTGTGAGGAGGGGGTGCTGTTAATGAGAAGTGATGGATTCAATACAGTGTGGGGTGGGGGAGGTTGAGGAGGGGTGCTGTTAATGAGAATGATGGATTGAGCAGTAGTTGAGGAGGAGGGGGGTTTCCTACCTGGGAGTATACTGTGTTCATGTTGAGGAGGGGGATATACACCCCTTCCTGTTGAGGAGGGGTGCTGTGAAGTGATGGATTGAGAGTATACAGTGTGGGGTCTCTCTTGAGGAGGGGGTGCTGTTAATGAGAAGTGATGGATTGAGGATACAGTGGGGTGGGGATGTGTTTTAGGGGGTTTAGTCTTTGAGAAGTGATGGATTGAGCTTATACACCATGGGGTGGGGAGTGTTGAGGAGGTGCTGTTAATGAGAAGGATGCTTGATCTCAGTGTGGGGTGGGGAGTGTTGAGGAGGGGCCCATTTTAAAAAGTGATGCCCCTTCCTGAAGTGATGGAACAGTGTACACTGTTGGTGGGAGTGTTGAGGAGGGGGTGCTTTAATGAGAAGTGATGGACTCACCTACAGACACACAGGGGTTCTGAGTGGCACTCACCTTGAGGAGGGGTGCTTTATGAGAACTGGGATTCACCTACAGTGGGGTGGGGAGTGTTTCTGTTAATGAGCAGTGACCTATTGAGACACACAGCTTTCTACACTGGAGGGGGTGCTGTTAATGAGAAGTGATGGATTACAGACACAGGTTGAGAAGGCTTTCTACACTGGCAGTGATGGATTGAGAGACAGTGTGGGGTGGGGAGGTTGAGGAGGTGCTGGCACTCAGTTGATGACAGACACACAGTGTGGGGTGGGACTGTTGAGGACTCACCTACAGACACATGGATTGCTTTATACAACTTACCTACAGACACAGGGGCTTGCTGCACTGGAACTCACCTACAGACATACAGCTTTGTGGGGTGGGCACTCACCTACAGAGGGGCTGCTTTTACACTGGCACTGGATACCTACAGACACACAGCTTTCTACACTGACAGCACTTACAGACACACAGCTTTCTACACTGGCACTCACCTACAGTGTGGGCTTTCTGCACTGAGCACTCACCTACAGACACTCAGCTTTTACACTGGCACTTACCTACAGACACAGCTTTTCTACACTGGCACTTACCTACAGACACACATTATAAGTATACACACTATTGTAGTGACTCTGGCAGCAGGTGCAGTTAATCATGAAGCATGGTTCAACCACTGGTCTCGGGAAGCGTTGCTTTGGAAAAGCTGTTCTGCTAAATGACTAATTAATAAAGTGTGGGATCAGCTTATTTTGCCTCCCAGAAACATCAGCACACAGTGTGGGCTGGGATGCTGGAGGGGGATCAACCAGAGAAGTGTCTCCCCAGCAGCATCACAGTAATAATAATAATAATAATAATAATAATAATAATAATAATGAACTGGACTCTCTGTTGAACCTTTATCATAACTGAAGATGGCTGACAATACCACAAAGGAACGTGTGAGATGTGAGGAGTATGGAAATATGGTTTCTGAGAAAGAGACAAACAGACCATCTTGCACGTATCTACATACATGTGAGAACAGAAACCACATGCATCTGATATATAAAAAGCAGAACAAGCGCTCGTGTCGGGTTAAGCATTGCAAAAGTGAAAAACCACAGCCTAAGTTCTGCAACAACAGGAAGTTGGGGTTAGACAGAGTACATGTGAAACTAGGTAAGGACTGAGTAATGAAGCTAATGGAAGACTGACAACAGACCAGTGAGCTGTACAATAAACGTTGAGGAGCCACTTCTTTAATGAGATATGGAAATCCTATACTTTGTCTCACACAGGATGAGCAATGCTATATTATTGAAATGTATGTGTTCATGGAACTGTGTATATGGGGGGTCACAAAATCAAACATTAAATGACCTTTAGATTTAAAACCTATTGATTTAGGTACTTTAATATATATATATAAGTTTATTTTATAAATACATTATACAGATTTACTTTATGCGACACCCCGGTTTCAGTAGAAATCATATGTAATTTATTTCATATAAATGTTATTTTTTCATCGTTAGTTGCCTTGATGAACTAGTCTGTGTTGAAGATGAGTTGTTAAAAAACACGAATGGCTTGTAAAACAGTGTGGGGGGGAAATGCAGCTGTTTAAAAATCATGAGCTGTATTCATCCTCTTAGACCCATGTAAACAATGTAACTGTGCTTCAATCCTCTGGCTATTTTCAGAGGGGTGCTTCATACAGCATGTATATCTCTGGGTGGGAGTGTTGAAGTCTGTTCTACATTTTAGATGTGGCTAACCAATAGGAGGAGGTCAGACTGTTTTGTTTAAAAAATATATGTTTATTTGTGAACTTTATTTGAGTCACAGTGTCTGTAGCCAGATTCATGTTCCCAAACTAAAATTCAATAAAAAATTCACAAGTTACATTTTCTTTCAGTTTAATATATTGAGGTGTGGGTCCACAGACAATGTGAAGGAGGAAGTCAGGATGAGTCAGAAAGGCAGCACACTGAAGCAAGCCTGTGTGAAGCAGAAAGCAGCCAGGGCCAGTGAGGAGCCTCACAATGTATTTACATTCTTAACTGGAATACACATTTATTCTGAGAATAACAATCACATGGTTAGGTACAGATTACATATGTGTAGATAATACAGGTGTTTGGAGAAATCAATGAGCATCATTATGAGACTGGGGTAGATTTATCCATGTTAACCCTATAATGCATTAGTACATTCAAAAGATGTAATGGAAACATATTTTGCATTCAGTCACACCCTGTGAGCTGTTAATTGATTTTGTTTAATGTTTTTCTTTTCAGTGTAAAACCTAACCATCAAAAAGGGAATTCCTTGATAATGTCACCTGCTGTACAACATGAGCTGAAAGGACACTGCGTTTGATTTCACTGTGGTCTGAGAGTCCATCTTGATTGGGCCCGACAGGACTGCATGTTTAACAAAACTTACATTTCTGGGAAATGGTAGATTTTAAAACAAATCAAACAAAGTGCACAGCTTTGATACAACTCAGGGAAGAAACATTTCAGATAATAGTTTAAATAAAAGATCACAAATGAAACCTGAAGGGCCTGCATTGCACATGTAAAGTTACCCATCATTTTTTCCATGTGCTCTTGATCTGAAACTTGAGTTTATGTTTGCCACACAGGAAGTCCCTCTCCAATCCTCCTTCTCCTTTTTCTATGCACTGTGTTGGGGTCCAGTGTGAGCTGACAGGAATCTGATTGAAGAGAAGAGGACGGGTAGGAGACAGACACAAGAAATGTCAAATCACTGAGAAAATCAAGTCATTGACTGCTACATCCTCAAATCACTCCCTCCTTCCTGCTCCCTTCTCCACACTCCCTCCATCCTCCTACATGCTCTGGCCTCCATGCCTTCCTCCCTCTTCCCTGTCCCTTCTTTCAAACCCTCCTCCCTGCTCCCTTCTTCATGCTATGTTCTCCCACCTCTATGCTCCCTCCTCCCTGTTCCTTCCATCCTCCTCTTTGCTCCCCTCCCTACTTGATGGAGAGGCGTAGATTAATGGGTTCACAATAAAACTAATTAAATAATAATAATTTTGCCTCTCAAGCTCCACCCTCCCTGTTCTGCTAGTGTTAGCTCTTCTCACAATGGAGTGACACATCTTTCCATCAAATGTTTCAGTGAAAACAGACTTACATTTTAAAAACTCAGCTCTGTTCCTTGGCTCTGGAGCCTTTATCAGACTGTAATTCTCCTCCTTCCTGTTCCACCAGCTATCAGACGTTATTTTTGGTGTTTTGGGGCGATGAGCCAATAATACCACCGTTTCCACCCTTACTGCATTTTCAACAAAAGATTATATGTCAGTCACACAGCCTGATGAACCTGCTGAATGTGAGCATAGCAATCATGAAACTTCATCACTGAGCAAGCCGCAGTGGAACCTTATTATAGTTTAAAAATAATGTTTACACACACACACACACACACACACACACACAACACACACACACACACACAACACACACACACACACATGTGTAGATAGAAATAATGTTTTTTAATATTTTTGAAAAATAAAACTAAATAATAATAATAATAATAATAATAATAATATATAATAATAATAATAATAATAATAATTTTTAAAACCTTACATGAGAGGTAAATGTTAAGACTTCATGCTAATTTGAACTAAACACACATTATACAGATGTACACCAACTAACACCCGGTTTCAGTAGAAACATGTAAATTTAATATGATCCATCTGTGTCTCCATCCATTTGCGCTTCATGAACTTCCCATGATGATGTAGATATCCTTCTGTCTGGTGTTAATGGCTGAAGTGAAATGCTGGCTAAAGGGATCAGCTTATTGCCTCCTCTTACACCCATGTAAACACACACACACTGTGCTGTGATGCTGGCTCCAGGGATCGTGTTCATACAGCAGTGCAGTCTCCCCAGCGCATCAGTCTTTTCATCATCATCATAATAATAATAATAATAATAATAATAATAATAAAAATAATAATGAACTGGACTCTCTTTGGTGAACTTATCACATAACTGAAGGTGGCTGCTTGATAAAATGTCTGCCTTTCTCCTGCTTTAACAACTTTTCTTAGAAAATATTTTATGGTCCAAAACAATGTTAAAGGTGGCTTGGTCTTGAAAATCTAAATGCTGTATTAATGTTGTGTTTTAAACATAAGCTGGCTGTCGTGTAACAGTCACATTTATTAGAATCAATCAATTCAGGTTCGACTGGGCCACTGTTAATGAGAAGGTGATGGAGATAGATATACAGTGTGGGGTGGGGAGTGTTGAGGAGGAGGTCCATGTTAATGTGTTAATAATGGATTGAGAGTATACAGTGTGGGACTGATATTGTTGAGGAGGGTGCTGTTAATGAATTTAATGTTTTTTGAAAGTATACAGTGTGGGACGTCAAAGTGTTGAGGAGGGGTGCTGTTAATGAGCTGATGGATTGAGTTTATTACACTGTGGTGGGGTGGGGAGTGTTGAGACAGGGTGCTGTTAACAAAGAAGTGATGGGAAATGGTATACAGTGTGGGGTCCAAACAAAGTGTTGAGAGGGGTGCTGTTAAGAAAGAAGTGATGGTTTAAATATACAGTGTGGGGTGGGGAGTGTTGAGGGGGGTGCTGTTAATTACCCGATGGATTGAGGTATACAGTGTGGGGTGGGGAGTGTTGAGGAGGGGGTGCTGTTAATGAAGTGATGGATGCACACTAGTATACAGTGTGGGGTGGGGAGTGTTGAGGAGGGGTGCTGTTAATGAGAAGTGATGGATTGAGAGTATACAGTGTGGGGTGGGGGAGTGTTGAGGGGGGGTGCTGTTAATGAGAAGTGATGGATTGAGAATATACAGTGTGGGTTGGGGAGTGTTGAGGAGGGGTGCTGTTAATGAGAAGTGATGGATTGAGAGTATACAGTGTGGGGTGGGGGGTGTTGAGGAGGGGGTGCTGTTAATGAGAAGTGATGGATTGAGAGTATACAGTGTGGGGTGACACAGTGTTCAGGAGGGGTGCTGTTAATGAGAAGATGGATTGAGTATACAGTGTGGGGTGGGGAGTGTTGAGGAGGGGTAATGTTAATGAGAAGTGATGAATTGAGAGTATACAGTGTGGGGTGGGGAGTGTTGAGGAGGGGGGGTGCTGTTTTTGAGAAGTGATGGATTGATTATATACAGTGTGGGGTGGGGAGTGTTGAAGGAGGGGTGCTGTTAACCTTATTGAGAAGTAATGGATTGAGAATATACAGTGTGGGGTGGGAGTGTTGAGGAGGGGTGCTGTTAATGAGAAGTGATGGATTGAGTATACAGTGTGGGTTGGGGGTGTTGAGGAGGGGGGTGCTGTTAATGAAAGTGATGGATTGAGTATACAGTGTGGGGTGGGAGTGTTGAGGAGGGGGTGCTGTTAATGAGAAGTGATGGATTGAGATATACAGTGTGGGGTGGGGAATGTTGAGGGGGGCTGCTAATGAGAAGTGATGGATTGAGAGTATACAGTGTGGGTGGGGAGTTGAGGAGGGGTGCTGTTAATGAGAAGTGATGGATTGAGAGTATACAGTGTGGGGTGGGGAGTGTTGAGGAGGGGGTGCTGTTAATGAGAAGTGATGGATTGAGATATACAGTGTGTGGGGTGGGGGAGTGTTGAGGAGGGGGTGCTGTTAATGAGAATGATGGATTGAGAATATACAGTGTGGGTTGGGAGTGTTGAGGAGGGGTGCTGTTAATGAGAAGTGATGGATTGAGAGTATACAGTGTGGGGTGGGGAGTGTTGAGGGGGGGTGCTGTTAATGAGAAGTGATGGATTGAATATACAGTGTGGGGTGGGGAGTGTTCAGGAGGGGTGCTGTTAATGAGAAGTGATGGATTGAGAGTATACAGTGTGGGGTGGGGAGTGTTGAGGAGGGGTGCTGTTAATGAGAAGTGATGAATTGAGAGTATACAGTGTGGGGTGGGAGTGTTGAGGAGGGGTGCTGTTAATGAGAAGTGATGGATTGAGAGTATACAGTGTGGGGGGGGGGTTTGTTGAGGAGGGGTGCTGTTAATGAGAAGTAATGGATTGAGAATATACAGTGTGGGGTGGGGAGTGTTGAGGAGGGGTGCTGTTAATGAGAAGTGATGGATTGAGAGTATACAGTGTGGGTTGGGGGGTGTTGAGGAGGGGGGTGCTGTTAATGAGAAGTGATGGATTGAGTATACAGTGTGGGGTGGGAGTGTTGAGGAGGGGTGCTGTTAATGAGAAGTGTTGGATTGAGAGTATACAGTGTGGGGTGAGGGGTGCTGTTAATGAGAAGTGATGGATTGAGAGTATACAGTGTGGGGTGGGAGTGTTGAGGAGGGGGTGCTGTTAATGAGAAGTGATGGATTGAGAGTATACAGTGTGGGGTGGGGAGTGTTGAGGAGGGGGTGCTGTTAATGAGAAGTGATGGATTGAGAGTATACAGTGTGGGCGGGGAGTGTTGAGGAGGGGTGCTGTTAATGAGAAGTGATGGATTGAGAGTATACAGTGTGGGGTGGGAGTGTTGAGCAGGGGTGCTGTTAATGAGAAGTGATGGATTGAGAGTATACAGTGTGGGGTGGGGAGTGTTGAGGAGGGGTGCTGTTAATGAGAAGTGATGGATTGAGAGTATACAGTGTGGGGTGGGGAGTGTTGAGGAGGGGGTGCTGTTAATGAGAAGTGATGGATTGAGAGTATACAGTGTGGGGTGGGGAGTGTTGAGGAGGGGGTGCTGGAGATGAACTGTGCTGGAGCTGGGAGCTGTAAGTTGGGAGCTGTGTGCTGTGCCGTGTGAGAAGCTGAGAAACCAGATTGCAACTCAAGCTGTGGACTTGGAGGATTGGAGCTGTGTGAGATCACTAGGAGCAGTAGTTGAGGATCAGTGGGTTTCCTACCTGGGAGCAGTGTGTTCATGAGCAGTGAGATACACCCTTCCCTTTAGACCTCTCTCCCCTCTCTTTCTCAAGCACTTATCCTGGGTAGACTGGGTGCACGGGCTTTCATGTGTTTTAAATGGGATGTTTTAATCTTTTAGGGGCTGTTAGCTTGACTAACCATCTGGAAGTGTCTGATAGCTTGATCCCAGAGTCGAGAAGCGACTTGAACTTGAAATCATTTGAACATGAAAAAAGGTCGCGCTCTGAAGACAACAGAGCCTCATGGGCTCGTGCCAGCTGGGCACGCTGAAGATGTGAAAAAACCTGCTTTTATTTGATCCCACAATATTGTACTGTCTCCTTTCATTCAGTTTGTAACTTTGTTATCTTTTTTGGTGTTTGTCTATCCAGAGCGGACATTTCAGTTCTTCTATACTTCACACCCTCAGCTTCTGGGAGGATTCAGGACTGTACCTGTAGTGTTCTTTGAGCAGCTTCACAATAGTATTACCCTGCTATCATTGGCTCCTTCAACTGGCAGGGAAACCTTTGAAAGATACAATAGGCTGAATTGCTCTGTTTTTTTCTTCTTACATCAGACCCAGCAGTCACTGGAAAAAAGACCTGTATGAAATAGACCGGTCTGCTGGTATAGTTTAGATACAAAGACCTGTATGAAATAGGCTGGTCTGCTGGTATAGTTTAGATACAAGACCTGTATGAAATAGGCTGGTCTGCTGGTATTGTTTAGATACAAAGACCTGTATAAAATAGACCGGTCTGCTGGTATAGTTTAGTTACAAAGACCTGTATGAAATAGGCTGGTCTGCTGGTATTGTTTAGTTACAAAGACCTGTATGAAATAGGCAGGTCTGCTGGTATAGTTTAGTTACAAAGACCTGTATGAAATAGGCTGGTCTGCTGGTATTGTTTAGTTACAAAGACCTGTATGAAATAGGCTGGTCTGCTGGTATTGTTTTTACAAAGACCTGTTGAAAAGCTGGTATTGTTTAGATACAAAGACCTGTGGTCATTGGTATTGTTTAGTTAAAGCAACACTGTTTCATTGTTGTAGTTAACATTTTATGTGTTTTAACATTTTCCAAAGCTTTTTGTGCTCTTCACGTTTCAGAGAGCAGCTGCTGTTGACAGTCCACTTAGTTTATGTTCATTTCAGAAGTAGGCGCAGAACAAAACATTTATTGAAAATTCAAACTGTACAAAACATTTAAAAGAAAAAGTACATGAAAAAAAGGTTTACATTAATTGAAGTACAGAAACATAGAAAATGGTTATTAAAATGGTGCTTATTTACATTAATGTTGTGGTTTTAATTTAAAACCTGATTATAAAGATTGTTGACCTTAAAGGGTGCTTTTTGAATAATAATAATAATAATAAACCATAAAATTAATAAACAATAAACTGCTCCCTGGCTCTAAACAACTTGATTTAAATCATAAAGAGTCTTTAACAGAACAGTGCTTGGAACAGTCCTGAAGGTTGTGTGAATAGAGCCCTACATTTCCAATGGAACCACCAAGTGAAAAGAATTGCTTTCAATCAGGCTCTGCGCAGCTGCAGAGTTTGTCCTGAAGAGGGCGACAAAGGCCAGGTTTAAAACACGTTTCTGCTTTTTCCACTGTGGGCAGATTGCACATGTAATGCAATTTGATTGTGATTTACGATATCCATAAAAAATGTCTTCTTTGTTGTGATGATATTTCACTCACATTATTGTTAAAATAAGCAAACAATTATAATATTGAAACTTTGAACTGCCCAATGAGACCAGCTGCATCTAACATTTCAGAAAGGCAATGAGATAATTTATAAACAATTACAAATATATAATAACAGGAGGAAAAGGCATCTTTTTTAACTACTGAGGGAGAAGAACATACCCAAACGTTTCTTTATTGACAGCGGGGTTTATTCAAGGGGGCTCTATTATAAAGCTGATACATAACTGCAGCATCAATACGAGGACGTCTTTCATTCGAGGCCGGCTCTAATTTAAGTAATACAGTTTTGTTTTTCTGTGATGAGTATCACAGTGAACATGCACATTGAAATGTGCACATGTATTCTTACATATCACTAATCATTAAAAGTACAAATTTAAAATGAAATCTAAAGAAATATGCTATACAATAAAATAATCAGATAAACTTTAATTTCCCTAAAAAACAAATTCAATATGCAATTTATCAAATACATTCTGTACTTTATGCTTGTGACATGTAAAGATTCTGGAACAAAGTCTTTAATTCCAAATCTCCAGTATACTGGACTGCATTTGTTTTGTTGAAAAAAATACTAAATACCAACATTGAGACATTATTTATATTCTTGTAGCATCAGCAGGTTCTTATAAAAAGATCAATGTATGAAAGTAGAACAAATATTGAAGGTAATATTTAAAAACGTAATCTGTTTGCATTGTCATTAAGGCGCTTCGCTGCTGTAAGTCTCCATTTCCACCTTCCTTTGATTGATTAACGCAAACGCCTTCTGGTAAACAGCGCATCAATAGAAAGCCTAGGTGTGCAGCAGCTACAGGTAGTGGACAAAAATTGGAAACACCTGGGTAAATGACACAAAGTATTTTGGGTGCGTCGACACTTTTTCTGCCGGCTGGATTGCAGACGGGGTCTGCGTCTGACGTCACGGTCTGTGCCGACGCAGCGTGGACAGCTTTGGTAGATGAACAACAGTTCTGAGCAGAACCGAAATGGAGGCGGTGTTGAGAGAAATTCTAATCGCAGAAGAAGAGGATGCAATCGAAGTTCCTTTGTGCTTCACCAACTTCATAATTTACAGCATGATCAGAAAATGTATAGTAGAAACAGTCCCTGCTATAATGAGATAATATAAACGTATGTTTTTGTGATGTGAGACAAATTAATATTATAACGGGCAGGATTCCCCGCCCTCTCACAAAGGGGTTGTTAGACAGTACTGTATTTTGATCTGGAACAAAAAAAATAGTTCAAATACTTGCACATATGGTCATATCTCCTTCGACTACCTGTTATTAAACTGATTTATTCTCCTTAATTCAAAGTAGGTTATTCTCTGTCCCTGATAGCCTTTCATCAATAACCAATTACACCTGCTGAAAATAACAGAGCGGTTTCAGGTTCATTTCAACCGTTTAGCATTATTTTACATGTTTAAACCTTTAGAATAAATATCTGAATATTTGAAAAGTATAATAACTGTGTGGAAAAGAGGAAATCATTTTAATTTGTATTACAAATCATTCATAAGATAATTAATGGCATGACTGGAAGTCGATTCACACCCCTCACTAGGTGGCAGTAGCACACGGGTGAGGATTGGATCTGGTTGCTACACGCGCTTCCAAATTTTGTTTCGCGGCTGCTCCAGCGCAGAACCTCTTGAGAAGCTTCTTGGCGGCTGCGCAGACTTTTAAACCCGTGGATCGTGACCTGGTGGCGTCATTCCGGCTGAGTTCACGAGCGATGAATTTGAGCGGGTTTTCATGAGAACCTGACTGGGCAAGCAAAGTCTGCGTATGTGACAGCCTGAACCCGTGTGAGACACGAGTTATGGCAAAGGGAATTGTATTTTGTTGCCTGAACTGAAGTCTTATTTTCACTTGAAGAATAGACTTTTTGGGTGGTCTAGAAAGTCAATGTATATCTGTTTGATACACATTTGAGCTAATCCTATTTAAAGGTATTACGAAATAAAAAAAAAAACGTTTTCTTCTAAGTAAAACAATAAAATAATATTACAGGTTGATATGAGTCTTGCCATGGATGAGAGATGTGTCAATTTATTACACAGATATTACAAATATGGGTGTGATTGGGTATGGGGGTACTGTGAGGGTGTGCGATGCCATAATAATTAAACACAAGAATTCGATTATTATTATTATTATTATTATTATTATTATTATGTACTCAATAAGAATGCTTCACTTCACATTCATTTCAATATAAACTCAATCTCACCCTTATTCAATTTACCAATATTATAATAATAGGGGTAAGCAAGATGAAACATGGACCGGAAAGAACCGCGCACGTGAAGCACGAGCCTAAGGCGCGCTCCTTTCCCGCGCAGGAGGATCTTCGGTCTGACACCGGAAATTATCATAATGAAAGAGGCGTGTCTTCAGCAATTACGCACCTAGCATTCGAGAGAAGGAAGCAGAAACAACAACAGCGCCGTGTTTACCTGGTTGGTGAGAAATGCGACTTTTTGTGTATTTCTATTATACTCGATATAAACGTGTTATTAATGCAACGGGGAACTGGAGAAACCTGTATGGATCATATCTCAGCGTAAATAAATGTGTTCTTATTATTTGAATCGTATAGGCTAGTAGTACAGGGACACACGTGGTAAAGTAAATGAATCTTTGAACGCTAGCTTAGTTAAATTGAAATGATATACGGTTTGCTATATTTGCACAATATTGATTAGAAGTGCATTAGTTAACGGTAAATATGTAAAGATAATACCGTTGAAAGGACCACTATTTCACACACTTTCATTCTTCTAAGAGTGCTGTTTAAGCTGGAGTTATTTCATAAACACACAGTAGCTCACTGAATGCAAACACGTGTGTTTGAGTAACAGAGTGTATTGTATGAAGGAAGCCCCGAGCCGCCTTCCATTCAAGATCTGTTGTATTTAATCCCAATTCAGACACACAGTTAAGTTTCGTTTGTTGTGAAATCATCACTCTCTCTCTGTCTCACTGCAGAAAGAATGGCTTCAAACTTGTGGTCAGAGGATCAGTTTAGTTGTTCACTGTGTCTGGATATATTGAAGGACCCAGTCGCTATTCCATGTGGACACAGTTACTGTATGGGGTGATTATTAAGACCTACTGGGATCAGACTGATCATACAGGTGTCTACAGCTGCCCCAGTGCAGAGAGACCTTTGCCCCCCCAAGGCCTGTTCTGCGCAGAAACACCATGCTGGCTGAAATTGCTGGAGAATTCAAGAGGAAGGCTCAATCCTCCTCCTGCTCAAAGTTATGCTGGACCTGGAGATGTGCCGTGTGATTTCTGCACTGAGAGAAAGTTCAACTGTGAAATCCTGTTTGACGTGCCTGGCCTCTTACTGTGAAACACACGTCAAGCCACACAGTGAGGTTACTCCATTAAAAGAGGCACAAGCTGGTCAATGCAATTGGAAATCTGGAGCAGAAGCTTTGTGCTGAACACCAGAAGGTTTTGGAGGTCTTCTGCAGAACCGATCAGACTTGTGTTTGTGTGTTGTGTACAGACAAGGATCACAAGAGCCATGATACAGTCTCAGCTGAGAAAGAAAGGAGTGTGAAACAGGTAAGGGTTTGAACCATTTCTGTGATATTTAACATGTCCATGTCAAAGCACTTCACACACAAAAAAAACAATTAAACCTTTCAATGAAAAACTGTCTACTACAAAATGTTATAAAAAGGAAATAAATACACATTAGGTATTAATTATGAAATTTGAAAAACAGTAAGATAAAAAGCTAATTATAAAAATAGAACAATTAAAGTAAAATACAAAAATGTTATACAATTGGAATAAATAAAATATCAGTTTAATTGCAAAAATTTGAAAAACTAAAATAAAATCCAGTTTATAAAAATAGAACAATTAAAACAGTCTAATAAAAAAAAAAATCTATTGGAATTAGAAAGTCAACTAAAAAAATAAGAATTTTTTATAATTTTGTTTCGATATACATTTGTAACATTTTTGCAGGGTAAACAGAGGTGATATTTTGCAATTGAGATTGATAAGGTCGTAAAGTTCTCAGTATGTCCATTATTTTAGTATTTGTATTATTCAAACATATAGGACATAACACCTTTACTGGGACAGGTGTGAATAACACAGCCTGCTTTGAAATATCCTGTGTTGGGTGTAACAGGATATCATTCAATGCCCTGTCAGAAATGTCACTGTGTCACTGTGTTTCTACACAGAAGCAGCTGGAAGAGACACTGACAGAAATACAACAGAGAATCCAGGAGAGACTCAAAGAAATTGAAGAGCTGAAACAGGCTGTGGAGTCACTAAAAGTGGGTATTAACAGAGGGTATTATTATTATTTATTATTATTAATAATAATAATAATAATAATAATAATAATAATAATAATAATAATAATAATAATAATAATAATAACAGATGGACTGGAACACATCTACAGAAGTTTACTGTCTATGCCTGATGTGTTTTTGATATCAATTCTTACCATGTCTCCTCTACTGTGTTCTTTCACTCAGAGATCTGCATGCATAGAAATAAAGGAAAGTGAGAAGATCTTTACTGAGCTGATCCGATCCATTGAGAAGATCCACACTGAGGTTATTGAGCTGATTGGAGCTACGAGAAGGCTGCAGTGAATCAGGCTGAAGGGCGCATGAAGAAACTGAGCAGGAGATTGCTGAGCTAAGGAGGAGAAAGCTGAGCTGAAACAGCTTTCAGAGACAGAGGATCACATCCATTTCTACAGGTAACATCACTGCTTGTTGAAAATCTCAAGTCCATAACTGGGACAGTTTCAGACAGACCTCTCCAATCGAATGAATCCTTGCTTTTCCCAGGAATATTTTGGACCCCATTCTGTTTCACTGAAAACTCATTTTCTCTGCTTTCCTGTTGTAGAATTTCCAGTCTCTCTGTGCCCCTCCTGAAGCTGGAGACTTACCCAGCGTTACTGTCAATACAGAGATCTCTTTTTGGGGCTGTGAGGAAAGCTGTATCTGAACTTAAAAAGACCATATTGAGGATTTCTGGAAGGAATTAGTCAAAATAACCACAACAGGTTGGTGTGAGATTCCCTTGGTAGATATTTCTCAAATAGACCATGGCTTGAGGGCCGGGCAGGACTTGCAAGACATTAATAAAGACCTCTTGCATTGTTGACTAAATGAATATTGCAGGAGGGAGGAGGGCAGCAGCAAAGAATGAGGAGAGAGGAGGGTAGAAGGAGATGTTTTATTTCAAATGATTTCCCCAGGTTGAAACGTCCCAACTCATTTACAGTGACATCCCAGTGATGATAGCAGGAAGGAAGAGTTTCTAAAAGACATTACATGAAAACACAATAGCATTCAAACAGTGACAGAGGATTCACACATTAAACAACACATTCATGCCATATAGGATGCTAACTTATAGTCCTGCACTTTCTTATCAAGATTTATAGGAATTGGAGGTGATGTTTGTATTCCAAATCCTCTACAGTAAAGTCTTTGGTTTAAAACAGTTTTTGTATTTTATTTTATTTAGTGAATGAAACAGCAGTTTATACCCTGCGGTCTAGGAGCAGTGACAGACGTTTTCAAAGGTAAAGGCTTTTCTTCAGTAATACACATTTTTAATACAGAGACATTCTCCCTTTTTGGAAGGACCTAACTCCTCAGTGAAAAGAGTGGCTGGAGATGTATTAGATTGATTTCTTGTGTGAAAGATTCTGATGAGGGTGCAGTTAGCTGGGTCCTTCACTACCCTGATACAGTGTTCACACCAATGCCCCCTGAAATAAAAAAAAAAAAGAAAATGTCCTGCTGAATTTCTCTTAGCAGCCCGTGTCCCCCTTCCCAGACCAGACATAATACCAACACAGCAAATGAATGCATGTTGTATTAGCATGACATGTCTGACGACAGGCTGATCTTTTTTACTTGTATGTTTACACTTGTGTTTCATAATTAAACTCCTGTGGTTTTATTCTCCAGTCAGTAGAATGCTCACACCCTCCTGGTTACAATCAGGTTCACAGTAAAGCCTGGACAACAGCATCAGGCTTATTAACAACATGCCCTGCACATTATAACCTCGTATCCCTGTTACACCCGACTATTACTTCTGGAAGAATAAGTAATCAGCTTTGGCAGTGACTGTTGAAATGTAGGCTATTATGTTTGTGCTTAAAATCCTGTGAAATTCATCCGCTGTAAACTTATCTATTTGCTAGAGAAACTGTGTCTGATGTTTGGAGAATATGGGTGACCTAGCAAGTGAATGGGGAGGAATGTGCTTCTTCTGCATACTGCAGTGCAGTTTATAGACAAACCTGATAGATTTGTGAAACGAAAACCGCATCATTGATTTAAAAAAAATAAAATAAAAATAAAAAAGTTATAAAAGGATGTGAAATGTCTCTTCTATTGCAAAACATGCTAAAATAATACAGTATGTGTTAAGCACTGACCGCTCTTTGTCATTTCACCAGTAGGCCTATGGCATGATTTTAAAATATATAGTGTGTGTTGTGTGTGTGTATATGTATATATATATATATCTCACTCACACACACACACACACACACACACGCAGTGGACTACATTTTTGGAAGGGTATTCAGCTTAAGATTGCAAACCCTGTTCTTGGTACAATGAATGTCCCTCTACTCAGTGATACACCAGCGTCACTATGACATTTCAATATTTTCCCCAACAGTGACAGTGAGTATTGTAGAGACACCTTGGTTGTATCTACAGCTTTACAGATTTTATTTTTTGTTCTTGAAACAAAAGGTCAGTAAACTCTGTTGGCATATTTAAAAGAAACAAACACAAATAAAAATAGTGGTTGGTTAGATCAAACCTCTTCACCTCACTGAAGAAAATGTCCCTTAAAAATGAGAGGGCCATCTTCTTATGGTCTAAGTCTTGGAGCAAACACTGTGATAAACTGAACAGATGCACTTTGTGTTTAAATATTAAGAGCATGGCAGATTGCTGTTTGGAGTCTTGTGTGTGTTGTGTATTAATCCACGTTTCCAATTCTATTTCTCTCTCTTTTATTCTGCCCAGTGAATGAAGTTGCAGTTTACAGTCTGCAGGCTCAGAGCCAAGGAACAGGCTGAGTTTTTAAAATGTAAGTCTGTTTTCACTGAAACATTCATTGAAAGATGTGTCCTCCATTGTGAAAAGCTAACACTACAGAACAGGGAGGGTGGAGCTTGGGGGCAGCAATTATTATTATTTATTAGTAATTGTGAAGCCATTAATCTACACTCCTCTCCAACAGAAAATATTAGTTCAGATGAATACATGCAGAATGACTGGGGAGGGACATTTGTTGCCTGTTTTCCCTCAGACCTTTCTCTCCCTAAATATCTTGGTATCCCTGAATAGATAATCATCCATCTTTTTAATACATGTACAATGCATGTGAAACCAGTTGTGGGGTAAAATGAACAGCTATCCTCCCAGTCATCCTGTGCTGGTGGTAAAATACTACTGCAGTATCACTGCACTTGTGGGATGGATTGCTCATTAAAATATTAGACAGATATTTGAAGAGTGGATGATATTCTATTGAAGATATTTAGTAAGCAAAGGGGTCTGAGTGGGTAAAATAACAACACATACCCTATAGGAACAATAAGTGAACTGTAATTGTATGCAGAGCTGCATTTGATTGGTTCAGGGTGAAAATAAAGAGATAACTTATCAGTCGGAATAAATCTCAAGTAAATTATAGATCAAATCCATTTATTGTCAACCTTAAACATCACAATAAAGTAGCAGGGGAGCATAGAGGCAGCAGGGGGGGAGCTGAGAGGAAGAGGAGCATGGCGGAGAGGAGGGGAAGGGGATCAGCAGGGATAAGGGAGGAGATCATGGAGGAGGATCCCCAAAATAATACAAATAATCTATTACTCCTTCTGTACCTTATTACCTCAATGCCTCTTCTGTTTCAAGCTGTAGCCTCATGTCATAAAGCAGCCATTATAAAAAAACCTGCTGTAATGTTTGTCTGTCTTTTTGTTGGTTCTATTACCATTCAAACCTAGTGGAGATTTTTTTCTCAGTGATTTGACTTTTCTAACGTCTCTCCTCTGCCCGTCCTCTTCTCTTCAATCAGATTCTGTCAGCTCACACTGGACCCCAACACAGCGTATAGAGAGCTCTGTCTGTCTGAAGGAAACAGAAAAGGTGCAGGAGGAAGAGACCCAGCGATATTGTCATCACCCAGAGACATTTGATAGCTGGCTAAGTGCTTTGAGAGGTTTGTCTGGGACTCGCTGTTACTGGAGGAGATTAGTGGAGGGAGGGAGCTTATGGGAAGTCACATATAAAGGAATCAGCAGGAAAGGAGGATCATTCCTGTCTCCTTGGATTCAATGACAAGTCTGGGTGTGTACTGCTCTGATTCAGTTACACTGCCCGGCACAATAACAATCAAACTGCAATAACTGCCCCCGCTCCCCCAGAATAGGGTGTATCTGGACTTTAATGCCCGACACGCTGTCCTTTTATGGCGTCTCTGCTTCACAATGACCCTCCTGCACAGATTCCGAACCCATTCACTGAGCCGCTCTATCCTGGGTTTAGGCTTCATTGTTATTGATTCCTCTGTAACAATCTGCCAGCTGAACTAGACTGTTTTGTATTTGTAAGAAAACCCTTTGTATTGAACTCCCTGTCTGTCCTCTCACTCCTCGGGTGAAGGAATGTTCAATCTGACACAACTTTTGGATGAAAGTTAGGGGGGTAAAAGCAGGCGCCACCTGCAGGCGCTGGCTTGAGGGTGTTGTTTTTATGCAGGGTGTAACATTTGTAATTATAAACACTCACACCTGGACAGCTGTTTCAGCATAAAACGTTCAATATGCCGTGGTATGATGAGTATCTCTTAGGTGATTGTAGCTCACTAAATAATTCCACCTGTGTTCCTATATTGCACTTCCATGGCTACATAGGACTCAAATGTGCAGGTTTGAAAACATGACAGGCAAGATTCTCCAGAAAGAAAACCATGATCTTGTTGTTTTGAATGGGTTTTATGTCTCAAATGGATATTTATGAGATATTTATAGTATATAGCTGAACTATCTGGGATTTAGGTACATCTGTAGCACATCTGTAACCATTGAGGCTTCATGCATACCTTTATACAGGCAAGCAATAGGTACAAGATGCCTTTTCATCTGTTGTTATAATTTTGTTTTTAAATGATCTCATTGGAAATGGTTGCATATTTACTCTTACGAGCATTTAATTAGATGCATCGGATCGACTCAGTCAGGCAGTTCAAAGTTTCAATATTATAATTGTTTGCTTATTTTAACTATAATGTGGTGAAATATCATCACAAGAAGAAAGACATTTCCATGGATCTCGTAAATCACAATCAAATTGCATTACATGTGCAATCTGCCCCAGTGGAAAAGCAGAAACGTGTTTTAAGCCTGGCCTTTGTCGCCCTCTTCAGGACAAACTCTGCAGCTGCAAAGAGCCTGATTGAAAGCAATTCTTTTCACTTGGTGTGGTCCCATTCAAATATGGGCTCTATTCACACAACAACCTTCAGGACTGTTCCAAGTACTGTTCTGTTAGACTCTTTATGATTTAAATCAAGTTGTTTAGAGAGGGGGAGCAGTTTGTGTGTATTATTATTCAAAGCACTGTTTAAGGTCAACAATCTTTATAGTCAGGTTTTAAATTAAAACCAAAACATGAATATTAAAAATAAGCACCATTTTAATAACCTGTTTTTATGTTTCTGTACTTCAATTAATGCAAACCTTTTTTCATGTACTTTTTCTTTAAATGTTTTGTAAAGTTTTAATTTTCAATAAATGTTTGTTCTCGCCTACTTCTGAAATGAACATAAACTAAGTGGACTGTCAACAGCAGCTGCTCTCTGGAAGCGTGAAGTGCACAAAAAAGCTTTGGAGAAAATGTTAAACACACATCAAGATATTCTACTATAACAATGACCACACAGTGCTTTAACTAAACTATGCCAGCAGACCAGCCTATTTCATACAGGTCTTTGTAACTAAACAATACCAACAGACCAGCCTATTTCCTACAGGTCTTTGTAACTAAACTATACCAGCAGACCAGCCTATTTCATACAGGTCTTTGTAACTAAACAATACCAACAGACCTGCCTATTTCATACAGGTCTTTGTAACTAAACTATACCAACAGACCAGTCTATTTCCATACAGGTCTTTGTAACTAAACTATACCAACAGACCAACCTATTTCATACAGGTCTTTGTAACTAAACTATACCAACAGACCAGCCTCTTTCATACAGGTCTTTGTAACTAAACTATACCAACAGACCAGCATATTTCATACAGGTCTTTGTAACTAAGCAATACCAGCAGACCTGCCTATTTCATACAGGTCTTTGTAACTAAACAATACCAGCAGACCAGCATATTTCATACGGGTCTTTGTAACTAAGCAATACCAACAGACCAGCCTATTTCATACGGGTCTTTGTAACTAAACTATACCAACAGACCAGCCTATTTCATACAGGTCTTTGTAACTAAACTATTCCAGCAGACCAGCATATTTCATACAGGTCTTTGTAACTAAACAATACCAGCAGACCAGCCTCTTTTCATACAGGTCTTTGTAACTAAACAATACCAACAGACCAGCATATTTCATACAGGTCTTTGTAACTAAACTATACCAACCGAACCGGTCTATTTCATACAGGTCTTTGTCCAGTGACTGCTGGGTCTGATGTAGAAGAAAAAACAGGCGATTCAGCCTATTGTATCTTTCAAAGGTTTGCCTGCCAGTTGAAGGAGCCAATGATAGCAGGGTAATACTATTGTGAAGCTGCTCAAAGAACACTACAGGTACAGTCCTGAATCCTCCCAGAAGCTGAGGGTGTGAAGTATAGAAGAACTGAAATGTCTGCTCTGGATAGACAAACACCAAAAGATAACAAAGTTACAAACTGAATGAAAGGAGACAGTACAATATTGTGGGATCAAATAATAGCAGGTTTTCACATCTTCAAGCGTGCCCAACTGGCATGAGCCCGAGAGCTCTGTTGTCTTCAGAGTGCGAGCTCGGGTTCAAATGATTTCAGTCGCTTCTCGACTCTGGGATCAAGCTATCAGACACTTCTAGATGGTTAGTCAAGCTAACAGCCCCTAAAGACTAAAACATCCCATTTAAAACACATGAAAGCCCGTGCAGCTAGTCTACCCAGGCTAAATGCTTGAAAAAGAAAGAGAGAGGTCAAAGGGAAGGGGTGTATATCTCACTGCTCATGTACACACTGCTCCCAGGTAGGAAACTCACTGATCCTCAACTACTGCTCTAGTGATCTCACACAGCTCAATCCTCCAAGTCCACAGCTTGAGTTGAAATCTGGTTTCTCAGCTTCTCACATGGCTGCACACGCTCCCAACTTACAGCTCCCAGCTCCAGCACAGTTCATCTCAGCACCCCTCTCCAACACTCCCCATCCCACACTGTCGCTCAATCCATCACTTCTCATTAACAGCACCCCTCTACTCCCACCCACTGTAGCCTCTCAATCATCACTTCTCATTAACAGCACCCCTCCTCAACACTCCCCACCCCCACTGTATACTCTCAATCCATCACTTCTCATTAACACCCCCTCCTCTCCCCACCCCCACTGTATACTCTCAATCCATCACTTCTCATTAACACCCCCTCTAAACCTCCCCACCCCACTGTATGCTCAATCCATCACTTCATTAACAGCACCCCCTCTCAACACTCCCCCACCCCTGTATACTCTCAATCCATCACTTCTCATTAACAGCACCCCCTCCTCAACCTCCCCACCCCACACTATACTCTCAATCCATCGCTTCTCATTAACAGCACCCCCTCCTCAACACTCCCCACCCACACTGTATACTCTCAATCCATCGCCTCGTGTAGCACCCCCTCCTCAACCTCCCCACCCCACACTGTACTCTCAATCCATTTGCTTCTCATTAACAGCACCCCTCCTCAACACTCCCCACCCACACTGTATACTCTCAATCCATCACTTCCTCATTAACAGCACCCCTCCTCCTCCCTCCCCACCACTGCTTACCTCAATCCATCACTTCTCATTAACAGCACCCCCTCCTCAACACTCCCCACCCCACATATATACTCTCAGTCATCACTTCTCATTAACAGCACCCCCTCCTCAACACTCCCCACCCCACTAAAGCTCTCAATCCATTCTTCTCATTAACAGCACCCATCCCCATCCTCCCCTCCCCACCCTGTATACTCTCAATCCATCACTTCTCATTAACAGCACCCCCCTCCTCAACAATCCCACCCACTGTATACTCTCCATCACTTCACTTCTCATTAACAGCACCCCTCCTCAACACTCCCCACCCCACACTGTACTCTCAATCCATCACTTCTCATTAACAGCACCCCTCCTCCTTGCCTCCCCACCCTGTATACTCTCAATCCATCACTTCTCATTAACAGCACCCCCTCCTCAACCTCCCCACCCACACTGTATACTCTCAATCCATCACTTCTCATTAACAGCACCCCCCTCCTCAACCTCCCCACCCCCACTGTATACTCTCAATCCATCCTTCTCATTCTTGCTTCCCCTCCTCAACACTCCCCCCCACTGTATGCTCTCGGTCCATCACTTCTCATTAACAGCACCCCTCCTCAACACTCCCGTCCCACACTGTATGCTCTCATCCATCACTTCTCATTAACAGCACCCCCTCCTCAACACTCCCCACCCACACTGTATACTCTCAATCCATCACTTCTCATTAACAGCACCCCCTCCTCAACACTCCCCCCCACACTGTATGCTCTCAATCCATCACTTCTCATTAAAGCACCCCCTCCTCAACACTCCCCACCCCACACTGTATGCTCTCAATCCATCACTTCTCATTAACAGCACCCCCTCCTCAACACTCCCCCCACACGTATGCTCTCAATCCATCACTTCTCATTAACAGCACCCCCTCCTCAACACTCCCACCCACTGTATACTCTCAATCATCACTTCTGTTAACAGCACCCCCTCCTCAACCTCCCGTCCCACCTGTATACTCTCAATCATCACTTCTCATTAACATGCCCCTCCTCAACACTCCCGTCCACTGTACTCTCAATCCATCACTTCTCATTAACAGCACCCCTCATCAACACTCCCCCACCCACACTGTATACTCTCAATCCATCACTTCTCATTAACACCCCCCTCCTCAACACTCCCCCACCCCCACTGTATACTCTCAATCCATCACTTCTCATTAACAGCACCCCTCCTCCAACTCCCCACCCCACACTGTATACTCTCATCCATCACTTCTCGTTAGCACCCCTCCTCTCAACACTCCCCACCCCTGTATACTCTCAATCCATCACTTCTCATTAACAGTATTCTAATAAACGTAACTGTTACGCTGCTGCAGCGTATGTTTTAAAAACACAACATTAATACAGCATTTAGATTTCAAGACCTCGTCACTAACATACTTTGCATAAAATATTTTCTAAACAAAGTTGTTAAAAACTTGGGAGAAAACGAACACGAATCAAGCACACCCTATCCACTTCATCTGTTCAACAATAAATGAACATCAGAATCATTCGATACCGTTCTGTACATACGAAACGGATCTCTTTTAATATCAAAAAGCAATTCAGACAGACTTCAGTTCTGGGCAGGAACATTACTGAGCTGTATGTCTTGAAGCAAAGCTGACGATGAAACCGACACCGGTGTTATTCTGATCTGACAGTTTAACATTCATTTTTGTTGGCTAATTGTTGTTGTATTGTCTCATACGCAATTCCACAGTTATACTAATAAATCAGAGTGCTTATATGTAATGTGTGCGCGCAAGACCACACCAAGCTGCTGCCGTTGTGATAAAACCCCTGAAACCCTGAATGTCGTGCTTTGGAGCTGCGCTCACTCGCACGGTGACGCAGGTATTACAGTGACGCAGTACGAGTAGGGCAGATCTCCGTTCTGCACACAAACCCTTCTCGATGTAGAACCCGCCAAATTGAAAAGCCAAACCACTTATCAGCCAATGGAAGGGCGAGAATAAACCAATCAGAACGCATTCTGTTTTGACCAATGAAAAATACCGGGAAGAGCTGGCAAACCTATTTTCCTCGTGGCCAATCAGAACGCAGACGGCTCTGTGTGTCCAGGATATCCCTGTAAGCGAAATCTAAATATCCGTGACGTGTGGCGATGACTGAAAATATAAATAAAATGGTCTGTTCTTAAATGAAAAAAAGACAAATATCATGCTGTTTGGTTTCCGAAAAATGATACAAAATATGGTTCAATTTTCTCTTGTTGCTTGTAATACAGCATTGGAGAGAACCGACACTTTTAAATATCTAGGGTTTTATATTGACACAACTCTTCAATTTGATAAACCCATTAAGATGTATGTATTAAAATTGGAAGGAAGCTTGGAGGATTGTGTGGGTCAGCGCCACTGTGTAAGCTTTACAGCAAAGGTTTAAATGAGTTACTTGTGTTCCCTATTCTAGACTATAATGATGTGATGTGCGGGTCTGCTAGTGAGAATCGCTGAAGAAGATCGATACAATGTGTAACAGGATGTGTATCTGTGTGCTCCCGTGTACTCCCGCTAGCGCATCACTGCAGCGCGTATTCTACATAAACACGATGCTGCTAACACAAGAATTATCACTGGAATCCGGATTCTCTTTAAAGGGCACACAACACATTACCAGTTTATTTAAACAGCTTGTTTCTGAGTTTACCTATAGAAAATACAGCCTATCGTAATGTCTGAGACACACAATACTTTAATATACCGTCTGGAAAAAAGTGCTGCAGGAAGAAAGTCTTTCGTTTTGTTCTGCTGCTACAGACTGGAAGCTGTTACCCGCAGGACTGAGACCTGACATCTCCTGTTAGAATTAAAAAAAACAAACCCTATTGTTCTAGTGCTTAAACAGGCTTGTGTGTGTGCTGTGTAAATGATGATGTGTACTTTGTGTATTGTCTTGTCATTATGCGTTTATTATTTTTTTTTTGAAACCTGTAACCTGCTGCTGTTATTTCTAGCACGCCTTTGTAAACGAGCTACTTGTAGCTCACATGGCCTTCCCTAAATAAAAATTAAAAATCAAATAAATAAATAATAAAGAGCGCGTCGCGTTTACGGTTATAACCGCACTGAAATATACTGGCTTTAAAAACAGAAAAAGACAACCGATGCAGCTGCATGACAGAGACAGAAGAACAGGGCAAGCGCGTTTATTGTTTGGAAAGTAACTGTAATCTTTACTGCCATTAAAAAGCTAACGCGTTATATTACCTCGTTATTGACTAAAAATATTATTACAGTAAGGCGTTACTAAAGTAACGAGATGCCGTTCAAACCGTCATCACAAACATACGTAACAGAACATTCCTTAATTTTACATATTATAGATCTGGGGCACAAAACACCAAGTCAGACCCTTCGCCCTGATATTAAACAGTTGTTAATATCAGTTGTTTCATTCTAATCTTAACATTGTAATATTTGTTGGGGATTTAGAAACGGTTTCATAGAATATCTGATTCGGCAGTTTCTGCTCCCCCTGCTTGTCTAAACCTGGCCTCAGTCCCAAACCCCTCTCAGAGCTTTACACAACTCAGGAAATCAGCGCAGTGAGTTTCGTTTCTTGTGAAATCATCAGTCTCTCTGTCTCACTGCAGCAGAAATGGCAGAAACTGAATATTCTGGTAGCGCATGACCAGTTTAGCTGTCAGGTGTGTCTGGAGATATTAAGGACCCAGTCACTATTCCATGTGGACACAGTTACTGTATGGGGTGTATTAAGAACTGCAGGATCAGACTGATCATACAGGTGTCTACAGCCCCCAAGTGCAGAGACCTTTACCCCCAAGGCCCTGTTCTGCGCAGAAACACTGTGCTAGCTGAAGTTGTGGAGAAATTAAAAAGACAGGACTGAATCCTCCTCCTGCTCAAAGTTATGCTGGACCTGGAGATGTGCCGTGTGATTTTCTGCACTGGGAGAAAGTTCAAAGCTGTGAAATCCTGTTTGACGTGCCTGGCCTCTTACTGTGAAACACACGTCAAGCCACAGTGAGTTACTCCATTAAAGAGGCACAAGCTGGTCAATGCAAATGGAGATCTGGACGGAAGCTTTATGCTGAACACCAAAGGTTTTGGGAGGTCTTCTGTAGAACCGATCAGTCGTGTATTTGTGTGTTGTGTATTGACAAGAACACAAGAACCATGATACAGTCTCAGCTGAAGCAGAAGGATTGTGAAACAGGTAAGGGTTTGAACCATTTCCTTGTAGCTATCCTAGATGATGAGAATTCCAGGATATTTAGCATGTCTGTTTATACAGTTTCACATTAGATCAGATTTTAATTGTATATTAAGAGCTATTTAAAGAACCTAGTTTTTAATTGCTCTATCTAAACTATGATGTACTACAATGTATTTCAGGGTGTAACAGGGGTGTTATTGTTACAGGTGTGGCTACTCGCTGATTGACAGGAGAGACACAGGAGGTTTTCTATGATACAAAAACACAAAACATTCCAAAACAAAACACTGCTCGAAAACAACTAGAAAATAAAGTTGACCAAACAAGAAAGGAGGTCCCGCTCCAGGAACAGTCTCAAAACACCTCCTCTCTAGACTTGGGGGGGATTAAAATCCCTAAACTTGTTCCCTATTCTTTCCAGTGCTAGTGATCTGGTTCCTCACACAGTGATCGAGATACATTTTCCTCTTGTTTTTTCTCACCTGGTTAACGCAGTCGTGAGATCCTACAGCAAGCTTACTCTCCTTTTCCCAGACAGTCTGTATCCCTGCTTGTAGAACAAAAACTGGCTTTTCAGATCCTTTTAAAGGCATGTGGCCAGGGCACCAAAGATAATCAATTAATCAATTAACACCTGGACACATTCCACATCTGGATTTGAATATGCCCTGCCATATCTAGCACAAACTTGATCATCAAAACATTATTTACAATCAAACAAAAACACACTATTTATTTACAGGACTGGGACCTCAGCCTGCCTCACAGGTTAGTGGATTTGTTCAGCTGTTTGTTTTTGCATTGGAATTTGTAGTGAAAAATTAGCATCATTTATATTCCTAGTGTTTTTTTCAATATGTATCTTGCAACTTAATAAAAATCTTATATTTAGTTTCATGATTTAAGATATTATAGTTTAATTAAACTTTTTAAAATGACATTCCCATCAAAGTCAAGCACCTAATTTAAAAAGCAGAAAAAGACCAAGATTAATATGATATAAAATATACAAGATTAATATGATATGTGGTGGTTGGGGCTCTGGACTCTTGACGGAGGGAATTAGTAGGTTCAATCCCAGGTGGGGGGGGACACTGCTGCTGTACCCTTGAGCAAGTACTTTATACCTAGATTACTACAGTAAAAACCCAACTGTATAAATGGGTAATTATATGTAAAATTATTAAGTCAATTGTAAGTCACCCTGGATAAAGGTCTGCTAAGAAATAAATTAATAATATTAATATACAAGATTAATATGATATACAAAATACAATATTTACATGATATACAAATATAAACTGGGCAGAAAAAATAACTTAATTTGGTGCGTTAAAAACATTACCACCATCTAGCTGGAAAAATTGTTTTTTATTGGTAAAGTGTTCATCTTTTTTTAATTATGAAGGCTCAAAGTCAGTAGAGGGCACGCTCAAATCCAAGATGGCCACCAGGCTGGAAACAGTAGCTGAATTTTTCATTGATTAAAACAGATATGTTTAAGTTAGTTAAAAAGCAGAAATGTAATAATCTGTTTTGGATTTTGTTTTTTTAAAATCTACAATTTCTTTCACTCACCCTACTAGTCCCCTCTTTCCTTTGCTCTCTTCCACAGTGAAGTCTTCTGCTCACAGGCTCATTCTTCTGGGGGATTTTTGTGTATTTAGGCATTTTTTACATTTTCTTCACAATTTGCAATTCTGTTTTAAATTCCACAGTGTGTAAGATCCTCCCTATTGAACTGTAATATAGCTTTAAATCCCGAGCAAGAACAACCCTCCGTTTCTAATTGTAATCTCGTTTTAAATCTCCTGGCGTGTGCAATCCTCAATAGAAATGCAGAAATGCTTCCCTCAGTTTAAAGTATTCAGAATAGATCAATGATAGATACAAGTCAGGAAGGAGGACATTGCCCGACTGTGCTGAAAGGTTTTTATTTATTCTTTGGGGTTTTAGGTTGTTTTATTTATTTTTGACTAGGAAAGTGTGAAGTCAATGTGAATTGGTAACCATGTCAGTGTTTATCCTGTGTTTATTGGGTATACACTGATTTCATTGTTTTGTATCAGGGCTGTTTTTCTGTATTTATAGATGAAAACCAGAAATCAGAACCCTAAATATCAATCAGAGAAAGCTTCTTCATTTTACTTAGGTGTGACAAAACAAACATATAACACATGCTAGATCAGCCATCATTCACTGTTACTAGTATGAAACAGTACCATCTGATGGACAGCTACTGTGGATCAAGTGTTCTTTTGTATTTGCATGTAGCTGTGCACTAGATGGTGTTGTATCTTACTACTATACACACATTTTGTCTGATCAGCCTGTGCTACAGATGTCTGGCATGCAACTAGAACTGAAAGGTCAAACAAAGAAAAAGAAAATATATTTAAACTAAATTGATTCTGTCAGTTTCAATAGCATGCAAAACAGGCCTGTGTTGGAGTGTGACAGGATATCACTCAATGCCCCATCAAGAAATCACTGTGTCACTGTGTTTCTACACAGAAGCAGCTGGGAGAACACAGACAGAAATGCAACAGAGAATCCAGGAGGACTGAAAAGAAATTGAGGAGCTGGGAAACAGGCTGTGGAGTCACTGAAGGTGGGTGACCAACAAAGAGGGGTTATTATTATTATTATTATTATTATTATTGTTGTGTGTTAACAGATGGACTGGAACACATCTACAGAAGTTTACTGTCTATGCCCTGATGTTTTTGATATCAATTCTCCATAATCTCCTCTACTGTGTTCTTTCATTCAGAGATCTGCATGCATAGAAATAAAGGAAAGTGAGAGAAGATCTTTACTGAGCTGATCCGATCCATTGAAGATCCCACTGAGGGTTATTGAGCTGATTGGAGACTAGAGAGGCTGCAGTGAATCAGGCTGAAGGACATGAAGAAACTGGAGCTGGAGATTGCTGAACTAGGAGGAGAAACACTGAGCTGAAACAGCTTTCAGGGACAGAGGATCACATCCATTTCTACAGGTAACATCACTGCTTGTTAGAAAATCTCAAGTCCATATGGGGGCCGGTTTCAGACAAGACCTCTTCAATTGAATGAATCCTTGCTTTTTCCCCAGGAATGTTTTGGACCCCATTCTGTTTCACTGAAACTCCTTTTTTCTCACTTTCTGTTGTAAATTCCAGTCCTCTCTGTGCCCTCCTGAAGCTGGAGACTTACCCAGCGTTACTGTCAATACAGACATCTGTTTGGGGTTGTGAGGAAAGCTGTATCTGAACTTAAAGACCATGAGGACTTCTGCAAGGGTGAATTAGTCAAAATAACCAAAAACAGGTTGGTGTGACATGGATTCCTTTAGAGATTTCTCAAATAGACCATGGCTTGAGTAGGGACAGGACTTGCAGGACATTAATAAAAGACCTTTTTGCAGATTGTTTTCTATATGAATACTACAGCGGGGTGGAGGGAGCATGGAGGAGGAGGAGACAGCAGAGAGACATGGGGCAGCAGGTAAGAGGAGGGGGCAGAGAAAGGAGGCAGCAGGGAAGGAATGAGCAGGGAGGGGTAAATGGAGGAGGGAACAGGAGCAGGAAGGAGAGAGCATGGTGTAGGGAGCAGGGAGGAAGTAGGATGGAGGAGGAGCATAGAGGAGGGAGCATGGAGACAGGAGGGACAGGGGAGTACCATGGATGAGGGGCAGTGAGAGGGAAGCGAAATGTGAGGCTTGTGGAGGGAGGGCAGGGAGGAGTGAGCAGGGGAGCATGGAAAAGGGGAGGAGGGAGCAGGAGGTTGAAGCAGGGGTGAGAGCAGGAGGAGGGAGCTGGGAGACAGTAGGGATGAGGAAGCATGGAGGAAGAGGCAGGAGGGAAAACTTGAAGAGGGGCAGGGGGACAGAGCAGGGACTGATGAAGCAGGGAGGAGGGCTCAGAGGAGGGAGGAGGGGTGATGTGCGGACAGAGCAGACAATGAGTGCTGTATGTTTTGATGCAAGGGTGTCCTAATATGGACACTGTACTGTTGGGCAAAGATATGTGATGGAGAGGAAGGAACACAAGACTCCAGTGCAGTGGCAGACGTGTTCACATTGACTTTGGCTGCTGCAAAATACGGAGGAATACATATTCATTGTAATCATGAACATCTTGAAATACGTTTTACATCCTGAAATGCCGTGAATAAGCCTTGTTTCTTTTCAGATTTGCTGTTTAAGTCTTGTGTGTGTTGTGTATTAATCCATGTTTCAATTCTATTTCTTTCTCTTTTTTTTCTGCCCAGTGAATGAAGTTTGCAGCTTACAGTCTGCAGCCAAGGAACAGAGCTGAGTTTTTAAAATGTAAGTCTGTTTTCACTGAAACATTTCATTGAAGATGTGTCCTCCATTGTGAGAAGAGCTAACACTACAGAACAGGGAGGGTGGAGCTTGAGGGGAGCAATTATTATTATTTATTAGTAATTGTGAAGCCATTAATCTACCTCCTCTCCAACAAGTATATTTCAGATGAATACATGCAGAATGACTGGGGAGGGGCATTTGTTGTTTTCCTCGGACCTTTCTCTAAATATCTTTTATCCCTGAATAGATAATCATCCCATCTTTTAATAGATGTACAATCCATGTAAA